>CAUYSK010019593.1:0-54206 GCA_963575035.1 Avahi laniger | reverse complement strand
GGGCGACAGGGAAGGGGGGAGGAGGGGACGGGTATATGCATACACAAAGAGTGCAATGCGTGCCATCCGAGGGATGGACATGCTTGAAACTCGGACTTGTGGGGGGAGGGGGGGCAAGGGCAACATATGCAACCTAAACATCTGTACCTCCATAATATGCTGAAATAAAAAAAAAAAAAGGAAAAAAATATTGTTAATAAGGATAAATGGATTAGTGAATGAGACTAAGCTTTTCCGTCACATTTTACCACCCCCCTAACACCACCCTTTAGCCATAAGCTCATCAAAACACAATCAGTGAGTCTAAGAGTGAAATCATAACATTCTCTTCTAATTCTGGACTCTTCCTGTGTTCCTAATCTGAGAGAACGGAATCATGATCCATCCAGGCAGCAAGCAAGGGACTTTGGGGCCAATCTTGACAGTCCCTTTTTCCATGCAACTCATATCCATGCTATCACCAAATCTGTCCATTTATCCCCTGAATATAATTCTCGAATCCATTCATTTCTCCAACCACCTATAGCATTACAATCACCACTGAGAGAACATCCTATACCAAACTATTATCTGAATTCGCTGAATTAATGCAATAAATTCATTTGTCTCTCATTTTCTTGAGGGGAGCATCACTCACCACTGACCTTAATTTTTTACATATAATCTCTCTTATACTCACGTGCATGTCCAGATACACACACACACATTTTATGGTAAATTGTCATGCTCAGGAGGAATCAGATTTGAGGAGACCATCAGCACAGACCTCGGATGATTCTGGGACTGGACTCCTGTGTACAAGATTCCTGTGCTCCAGGAAGGAAGGCAAAGATTTGAATATCCGGCAGCAGCTCAGACTGTGAGAACCCTGCATTCTTCCATCTTTGGGCTGAGAATTTCCCAAAAGGAACCATCCTGGCTTGTGGAATTTGAGCCCACAGCATGCCCACTGGATTCACTTATTGAACACGAAGAGGACATGTCTGATGTAATGATAATAATAAACAATTATTGACCACTTGATGAGGCCAGCCAATGGGATAAGTATTCGGGATGTCTTATGTAATTTAATTCTCACAACACAGACAGTAGCTGTGATTAACCCCGATTTACAAAAGAGGAAACTGAGGCTCTCTCCCAGGCTTCCACAGCTACTAAATGGCTGGGCTAGGATTCCAACTCAGGTCTGTCTGATTTCAGAGCCCAAAGTCTCACTCACTCAGATTCTCTGGGGAGGGGGGGGGAAGAGCCTCATTCATAATCATAAAGGGTTTTCTGAGGTCTTTCTCCAGCTTTTTAAATTTTTACTAACTTACTGTGTTGTCCATACAATTTCCAAAATTTCCAATGGTAACAGTGAAATCAAGCATTTGTATGAACTTCCTTCTCCTGACCAAGCGTTAGGAAGGAAAGACACTCAGAAGTTCAAGTCCCTGGAAAAGCAGTCAACTAATCTGGCTTCAGCAGTGTAACCCATCTCGTTTAGATAGCACTTTGTGGTTTCAGACTGCTTGCCAAAGACTCACTTGATCTCAGCGACAACCTTGTAAGGCTGTAATTATCATCCCACCTTTAGAAATAACAGAGGTTCCAAAATATTCAATGAGTTTCCTCAAGATGGCACAGCAAGCGTGCAGTAGAAACAAGCCTCTGAACTAAGATTCACATTCTCAGTCCATTGTGTTTTCCACAGTATGAAACACATTTGGGCACAATTTGGAAAGGTTGCCTCATTTCACATTTAAATTTTTTTTGTAGTGTCCATTTTTTTTCATTTTTCATTCCTGATGAAGGAACTATGAGGTAACAATATGCAGGATACACAGAAGGTGGGAAAAGAGGATTCCCAGTTGAAAAAAAATCTCTCTACTTTCATAGATTTGCTTTTACTAATTTAGTAGTTCTTTTCATCAATAAATATTCCTATCGCCCAGTTAATATGGCAGATAACCACTGCAAATTTTCAACATATTTGCTTTCTGCCTCATCTTTTAGGCAGAAGTAATTCATACTAAACTTTTAAAACCCTAATAACAATAACAAAACCCATTATATATATAAGCTCACATAATAATAAGGGTATATTTCCTAAGCAACTTCCAGAAAAGATACACTGGAGAGAGGAATGGATAGATGGATCTATATAATCTTTAATAAAATCAAGAATCTTTCTTGAACTTTTTCGTTATATCACTTTAGGGAGAGAGAATAGATTAGTGAGACCTAATCAACTAGGCAAATTAAACTACCACACAAGTTCTACATTGTTCATCTGAGCTGCTCAAGTGACTGAATAAGCTTTCTTCTGTTTGTTCCTAATAATGAAGTATATCTCAACTGATGCTATTAAAGACCAAACAAAACCGATGATGGAATGAAAATTGGCTCAGTGGCTAAAATCACTAACTAGTATGTAATGAGCCTTTTTATTAAAGATAGTGTTTAATATTCACAATTTATAATAATTGGTAATATTTTAAGATGGTCTATTTAGTTGCAACTTTGTATTATATATTATGGCAATAAAATTTAATGACATTTTTCTTTAAAAAAATATAATCAATAAATTGATTGATTAAAAAAAAAGAAAACCACTTTCTTACATAAGCAAAACTTAAAAAACCATGGGTAAAAAATGCTATAAAATTAACCACAACACAAGGTGAATTTTGACCCATCCTCTAACATATTGCAGTACTCTCATATGTAATTAAGTTAATGTAAATATTAAAGGTTAAATAATGCATTCACAAGTATTTTTAAGAATTTTCTCTCTCCATATGTTTGTGTAGAGATTGAGAAAAAGAGCTGTATTTTATTTTCTTTCATAATAAGATGATACCACTGATGACAATGTCTCTTATTAACTAAGGATTTTTTTTTAACATGTCATTTTTTTAACATGAGTTTAGAACACAGAAGGATGTTAGAAATGTACAGTTAACTGTGCAAAGGCAAAGGCAGTAGACCATCTATAGGCATACAGCCATGTTCAAAGGGCCTGCCAAGATATCGCATCAAGAAGACAGTTGTTAAGACACTGAGAAAAAGGAGTCTCACATAAAGACAGAGCAGAAAGAGCCTGGGCTTTGGAGTCCGGCAGCCATTGACTCAAAGCTAAATTCTGGCCTTTTCTAATGGTGTTACTAAAAATAAATTATCTAACCTCTTAGAACCTCATCTGTGAAATCTGGATAGTGACATTTGTCTTACAGAATTGTTTTAAAAGTTACAGGAGGTGGTATGCACTTAATGTAGCACAATGATACATAGTAGGCATATAAATGTAGCAGTTATTAGCACTGTAAATATTACTAGTAACACTAAAAATATATCATGTACATACTTTGTGCCTGATACTCTAATTAAACATTTAAACACAGCAACAAATTTTGTGTGCAGAAATAACTCCTGGCTCTTCACATACTGGCATGACTGTGAGGAGATGATTTTCCTAACTAACTTGGCTGTGTATCAAAAGAGCAGTTATAATTTGAATGTTTAGATGCCCTAATGTATACACTTATTTATAAATTTAATATGCAACAGTTTATAACTTCTCTGAAGTTATAAACTTTAAGAGATCAGGTATTATGCCTATTTTACTGTCTTTTTGAAATACACAGTAATAAGTAACATTAATACAGAATGTTAGTTCTATGATGTTAGGGATTTTGTCTCTCTTTGTCACCATTGTATCACCTGCACTTTTCACAATACTTAGCACACATAAGAAATATTTAACAATTATTCGTTGAAAGAATGGCCTTTTCCAAAAGCAGTCAAGGAAGACATGGATTTCTGATGTTCCATGCATCTTTACAATGACACAATAAAAACCATAAATGTCTGCTCAAAAACGGAGAAAAAAAGGTTTGGAAATTTGAGAATGGGCCAATCTCCATTGGTCTTAAAATTGATATCATTTTCAGAGATTTTATTTCAAGGAGAAGTAAATTATATTAAGTGTGATACGCAAAGCCAAGGAAGCATAATGAAGTGGGGATTAAGAAATGAGAGAACATTTGGCAGGTTCTTAAATTGTAGCCATATTCATAATGAAACCTTACATATTTTCAGAAATTCTAGAATGTTAAGAATACAGAGATTGCAACATAAATAAGGCATAAAATAGATGAGATTCACTAAGAAAATGTGTGCATAGAGACGAGGCCAGACAAAGTATATGCCTGAGGTTTGCAGGTTATACTAGACCACATGAAGCTAGGAGGATTCCTTTTGTGACAATTTGAGAGGTTTAAGGTTACCTCCTCCTCAGGCTTCTGTCTGGCTCACACTGGCCGTTCTAAGAAGGTGGGACAAGCCATGGAAAAGGTACTTCTTAGAGATAGGGAGAAGGCTTAACTGTGTTGTCTTGTACTAATGTGGGGGAAAAATCAAAAGAAAGTCCCCATATAGGACTGAGTCTTCTCCTAGATAAAAACAGTTGCTATCCCATTTTAACTGCAGCCTCATGAATGATAGTTTGACCAATGGGAGAAAAGATGAAAACCAAAGAAGAAAGAAGTCACCTCTTTAATGCTGTGGAATCAAGACATATATGATACTCAAAATGTGGAATCCCATGAGAGGGGAAAATGGTCCCTTCGAATTCTTGATATTGATCCTTAGATGGAAATGTAGAGAGAGATCTTGATTTTGTTTCCCAAATATGCATGCAAAATATCTGCAAGATCATGATTGACAAATTCAAGGTACTGGAATTAAGTTTGAACTGAGCCTCTGCTTCCTCTTTGTAAACTTTTAAAATTATCTTTTGAATGAATTTGCCACAGGAGAAGATTAAGGGATGATAGCCCTGAGCATTGCCAAAAAGGTCATGCACTCTGTCCAAATATTATTCATAATGAGGGCTATGGACACCTGCCCATCTAAAAGGGAAGTATCCCAGCAGCTCCCCTAATTCCCCACACAGCTGTCAGTTTCCATTCCAGATGGTGATGACTGAATGGAAGCACACTCACATCGACCAATCTTTAACTGGTACTCCAATCCTCTTCTTTTACTGAGGACTCATTAATGCCAATTATAATCTTTGATTAAGCCTGCACTTGACAAATGGGCCTTATTATAAGTATTCACTCCAGACATGAATTTACAACTAGAGGTTAGCATAATCAATACTCCAGACACTGTATTGTCAGAAACAGGATTTGCCGGAATACCTGGTGCAACGCAGCTGGTGGCATGCAATCTATCACAGCTGCCCACTAAGACTGAACCATGGCCATCCTCCATTAATCTCTCCCTGCTCTCAATCAGGAATCAGACTGCAGGAAATGAGATTGGCTTTTAAGAAAGATGCTGTTTAGAATTTCTCGAGAAAATGACCACTAGGAATTTCAACTAGAAAACAAAAGCTTTCCTTTGCTCTTCCACAATGCGGTCACAACATCAATGATGAACACACGCTAGAAATGAGATGCAGAATTGATTTTTCCAACCTCACAAAAGTGAGCATGACTTTAGAACTATCCATTGACTCCTCCAACTATTAAAAAGCCATTCCTTGGACCAAGTTAAAAGGCTGGAAGGCTATGAACTTGTGCCACATTAGCTTCATAGAACACTTTTCATTGAATCGCTCTTTAAAGACTGTTACCAGAAGTTGCTACACAAAATAGAATTTGAAATCTACTTCTGCTTCCTTTTGCAATGGTATGCCAGCTGGGTCAGAGCTGAGGCTCAGGTAAGCTGGCATGGTGAGTTATAAAACACTCTGCTACCAAGATAGTTCCCCTCCTTTCCTGAGTCCAGAAGAGCCTTATGGGAATAAACTTAGAGCATGTTCTCAGTCAGGTTCAATTTTGTAAAGACATATTGGATTGACCATGAGGCAGGGGCTAGAGAAATAGAACTCCTAAGAGAATGGCTATATATGAGAAAGAAGTCACATGTGATGAGATACATGAAGCCCGAAGTTTTGGCAGGTGCTGGAGGCATCAGTAAAGCTGAAGAGACTGTATCACTAGGGGCCCAGCCACACTCCTGTGGGGTTCTCCTCACTTAAAAGCAAGCCAGGAAAACAGGAAAGTGTTAGCCATGATGGAAAGAGAGAGGATAGTGTGATTCTAATAGACAGAGTCGCCCCCCGAGAGTACTGCGGATTTAAGGGTAGGTCAGCACCACCACGTAGGCAGCTCATAGAAAGTGGCAGGAGAAGGGGAGTCCTGGCATCTTTAAGGCACTGAGCAGAGTGACACAGACAACAGAGAAAAGAGAAAGGACAAAAACTAACAGGAACAGTGAGGAGGCAGGAATGTAGCCAGCAGAGAATTACAGGTGAGATCTTCCACAGACATGCAAGAAAGAGGAAAGACTAAGAGACATAGAAACAAACCCTCAAAGTGTTCTGAGCTGGAATCCAAAATAGAGGCCTACAATCCAGTTAGGTTTTATTTGAAAAATAACAGCTACTGAGGGTATTGTACATTTCATCATTAGGTATCCATTCTATAAAATGTTGTGTGAGAAAGACTTTTCAAAATTTAGTGCCAAGAATAGAAAAAACATTAATGCCTCTTACCAGGACCTGTTCTTCCTGGGTACAAAGCTAAGTGATCCATCACATCTCCCTTTTTGACTTGGCTTCTAGGAACCCAATAACTCAATTTTATACTGAATTATAATATTTCTAATTCTTTGAATTAGCATATCCCTACTTCTCTTTCTAGCACATGATTTCTCTTTATAATGCTATTATACTAATTTTATTCCATGTTTTCTGTTTTAAAAGCTGGCATACAAGTAAATAAATATGATATCCTCACTGCATCATACTTATGGCATCTAAATTCCATCAAGATACAGGAATATCAGTACCCTACTGCTATATCCTGTGGATGAAATCAAGCAGGAGATCTTACCTCAGTCCTCCCATCTACCCAACTACAAGGTCATTAAAAGGATTAAACACTGTTGTAAAAATATTTTGTGAACTTTAAAATGCCACCCAAATGTCCAATGGTGCTCTTACATGGAAACTTTTGGAAAAGTTCTTCTATTCTGAGTTGTCTCCCTTATATGCCTGCCACAGTATTTGATGTGGCCGCAGGACTCAAGGCTGTACTAAAACTCAAAGTTGATGTTAAAAATGCAAATGTTTTCTGAGTGTGGCATTATAAATTCTAATCAGCCCTTAACACCATAGTTCAAAATCACATATTGTTTAACCTTGCTACGATGTGGAGCCTGAGAGAATGAAACACAAGACAAGGGAGGGAAAAGGGAAGGAAAGTAACATGCTCCACTGCCTGGAAATGAAGATCGTTTGGGGAACCTTAGCAAGCAGCTTATCGGGAGTTTGTACCTGGTAGAAAGTGAGAAATGGAACGAAGGGAAAAGGTTCAGAAAGGGCAAGTTAATGCACTGACTGCACAGTTCTGTCCATTACTAGTCCAGTCTATTTTGTAGGATGCATCAGAGGAGGTGGAAGCTAAGAATCGGGAATACCAATTAGCCTGTTCCACTAATCACGTTGAGACTAACAGTTTATTTAAGTAAGGTCTTCTCCCATAATTAGAGACTATGTGACCAATTTGCATCGTCAAACATACCTCAGCTAAAGCTTAGAAGTGCGTTTGGCAATAAAAGCAGCTGGAGTGAAAGCAACATCGGCCAGTACAGAGAAACCACAGTGTTCAGTTATGCGGTGCTCAGCTATGTATCCATTGCACAGAGAATGTCTTTAGGGTAGAGGCTGGATGTGCAGTGGAGATAATACATTTGCAATTGCTTAAAGGGAACAAGCAGGAACATAGAGGTATTTTGGATTATTCTAGTACAAAAGCGGTTCCAAGAGCTTTCTAAATGAAAGCAAACAACAAGGCTGGAGAACACATGGCAGAGTAAAACCAATGAGCACATAACACAATTTCCATGGTGCTCTCCAAAGATGCCTGGCTCAGTGAGTGTTTTCTGCTGACTGTTGCGTTCCTCAGAACAGCTGTTAAGAGCTAGATGTCAGCAACACAGGTCTGATTCCTGTTGAGAATTTACCCATTTAATCTTATATTCAGTATTCCTTAAGGGACATATGCTAGAAGGTAAAGGGCCCCAAAAGAGTTTTTCTTTGATGAAATCTGAATACCACAGCCCTAGAGCTATTTTAAAAATACAGATTGGACTCTCTTAAACCCTACCCCATCCTTAAAAACCTTCAGTTTCTTCCCTTTGTGCAACATTTAAAGTGGCCCACAAGGCTCCTCCTATCCTGGCCCTGCTATGAGTTCTTCCTGAATCACGCCTCACCTTCTCTGAGCTCTGGTTTGCACTGGCTGGCCTTTATTTCATTTCTGGAGGCTTCACTCAATCTGCCCTCCTGCCTAGAATGCAACCTCCCCAACTTATCTACCTCCCCGCTTTTTGTCTAGAAACTTCCAAATGATGCCTCAAATTTCATTTGATAATTTAACTTCTCACAGAACTTCTTTGATCCTAAATTACACCAGGTTCTCTGTTACATAGACTGAGAATATCACCTTGTAACTCGCATGCATAGCACTCAACACAATATTGATTAAACAAGTACTTGGGTTGTGATATATTTGTGGCTTCACGGCTACAATGTACGTTCCAAAAGAGCTGGGTTCAAGTCCGTCTCATTCATTACCACTCTCAGTGCACTGAGCGCTCTACGCTTCTTAGGGACCTAATAAATACATATATATGTTAAATAAAGAAAAGAAAAAGAAAAAAAGCCAAGCTGGGAATTACTGTCTAGTTAAGATAATGCATTTAAATGTTGGTGTATCTGAAGACTTTCATAAGAAAAATGAGGAGTGGAGAAGGGAGGAACTGGGGGGTCTGGTCACCTTCGGGGTCCTCGTATCTGGCCTCCAGGTTGGGAAAGGCCCCACTAACATCTTCGAACAAAGTTAAGCACTTTCTTCCACGTATTTCCACAGAGCCATGTTCACATTACTATCAGTCACATCCTTAGCACACTGCTATCATGATTCACTATCTGTTTCTCCTGAATTCCTGAAAGCAAGTTTCTGATTTGACTCATTTTTGTGTTGTTAAAGCATGGCACGGAGCCTGGTATATAACATGCACTGAATAAATATTTTCTAAATGGTTGGATGAATAAAAAACAGAACACATTTCACTGACCTGATGAAAATAAGAAAGTATTACAGCTATAGGTCAGGGACCTTGGACTAAGGGAGAAAAATTACAGTAATGTGATGAATTTTAGGCTTACTTGTGCTAAACCAAGAAAACCACAAGAATAGACAATGATGCATCAGTAATGAGTCCTGGGCAGAAAACTCTGAGAGGTGCCCTCATTCATGTGCTGTTTTGGCTGCCATGAAAGGAAAAGGTCTTTCTAAGACATGTGGACAATGGTTGATGGCCAGAAATCAACATCAGTATAAGATGGATAAATAAATTTATTCATATCTGATGGATAAATAAATTTATTCATATCAGCATGCGTCACCCTACCTCAATCTCTTCCTCCCCTAATTTAGATCTTTAGACCTTTCACTCAAAACATTCAAAGATGTGGATCTTTTTCTGTTTTCTCCTTCACTACAGAGATCAATTTATTTTGCGAATAAACAAGGCCTGCATTCTTGATTGTAGCCACACATGATGGCCATAAGGAAAACAAGCAAAAAAAAATCTGGTTAGTTCAGCACAAACATCACCACCATAAGACAGAGTAGTGAATATACTACCTGGCTAACATCGATAGCTGGTTATCATTGTCAATATCCAAAGATGTATACATATCAAACTTCTGGAGACTGAATAACTCAAGGCCCCCAAATAAATGTATTAGCATCCAAATTAGGAAAACTGCTGCTTACAGTTTTTGACTTGTTATGGGACTATTGTGACAGTCTGTCTATATTTTATAGTAAGTAAAATCAAGGACAACTCTATAACAGTTACTAAGGGAGCAGCCATAAAAGATAGGCAGACTCTTCAGTCTTATGATTCCTTAACAGGAAAACCCCTAAGTCTCATTTAGGCTAATTGTGCAAGCATTGTGACAGAGAATATGCCCTCACAGATCATTTTTAAATATCCCCTAAACTTTTAAATGTTTATTACAACTTATTGTGAATTAAAGCAGAGTAAGGAGAAAATGCTTAGTAACTATTGTACATTTATCTTTACATCTACAATATGTTTGCCAAATTAATTAGTTCTTTGGAACACAATCCTATAATAATAATCTGAATTGTGTTCTTTCATTCAAACAATGTTGCCTTCCAAATAATATTTGCCTTGAGTTGGAATTTAAATGTGTTGGTATTCTGAAAGGAACTATGTTTACGGGGTTTTGTTTCCCAAATAAAATTTCACTATCAGAGAACATTTTGAGTAGTTGCACATACTTATTCAAATTCTAATGAAACATAGACTAGAAACATTTAAAGTTTCAGTAGAATATTATTTGGAGGAAAAAAACCTCAATCTTGTTTGGCTGAGTGTAGACGCTTGCTACATTTGCAAATAAATTATTCTTGGCTGTATGAAACTTCACACAACAAATTCTGCTTGGAAGATTAAAAGACTTTGAAATAGATACTCAATAATGGAAAAGTCACTATTGCTTCGTAAGAGCTACTTTTAAGTTAATGGGTTATCAGAAGAAAATAAGAGCTTGATACAAATACCAAAGGTAAACAAAACTGGAAGCAAAACTATTTGGCTTGAAATAAATGCAACAAGCAGCATTCTGTAAATATACAAATTGAAATGCTTTCACCCTCCGTAGTTCTTTAAGTTTCTGGATTCTGGTGACAATTTGATTAGATGTGTGGCATCTGGGAGATGCGTTACAGCTACTGGATTCTAATGTCTAGCAAACAGGAAATTTGTCACACTCTTAACAACTCCTCCATGCCAGGATACATACTGAAATAAATTATATATTTATCCAATTAACTCGCCTTTATCTCATTTCTCATATTTTCCCACAGTACTCTCCTGTTCCTCCATTAGCATGTAAGCTCCTTGAGGAAAGGGAATTTGTTTTATCTATTGCTGGATTTCTCAGCTTCTCAAACAGTGTCAATTACACAGCAATAGTCAGTAAATGTTTGCTGAATGAAGAATGATGGAAATGCAAGTCAGGAGCAGTGGATTAAATAACCAGGCTACTACAACAGAAAGACAGCAGATAAGGCGGAAGGAGCAGGTCCTGGAGAGCAAATTTAATAAGCGTTTCAGCTGCTTGCCTAAAATTGAAATTATATGGCATATGCAGGCAACACTCAGATTTCACCAAATTATATAGTATGTTACCTATATCGACAGCTATGGGGTAAAACTCCGCCTGCTCTCTGATTCTCTGCAAATCCTGATCACCCCACGGCCACCCACCCAAACTCAAAGTCCTATAAAAAAGCATTTCTGAAAACTCCCAAAAGGAAATATTAATCTAAGACCTGCCACTGGTAAATAAATATAGAAAATGAAATATAAAATTGTGGTAAATAAATATAGAAAATGAAATATAAAATTGTGGGACTAGACAAAAAAATAGTCTGAAAAAATTTTTGTTGGCTGATGCTTTCTCTCTTTCTAAAGAAAACTAAATTGAGCCTTTTACGGACAACGGTGACTTACAAGAACTCATAGAAGTAGAGAGGATGACAGCGGTTACCAGAGGCTTGGGAGGGGGCGACCGGGAAAAGGGGAGATGTCGATCAAAGAGAACAAAACTTCAGTTAGACAGGAACAGTAAGATTTAGTGATCTAGTACACAGAACGGTGACTATAATAAATAATAATATATATTTCAAAATTACTAAAAGATTAGATTTTAAATATTTTCACCACAAAAAAGGTATGTGAGTAATGGATGTGTTACTTAGCTTGATTTAATCATTCTACAACGTAAACATATATCAAAGCATTGCATTGTACCTCACAAATATATATGGTTATTATTATTTGTCAAATAAAATTTTAAAAATTTAATTTTTTTAGATGGCAACTTATGCATGGAGTCAACTGTCCATTCGTTCATGTGTGGGTATTTAAAGAGAAATCCCTGGAAGAAAAGTTTAACCAATTTTGGCCTAAGTACCTACCAGAACAAGTACCCATTGTACTTGGGCTCAATGGGCAACAGCAACAATGTATCTGAATAACCGAAGCCAGAGTGAATTGGATAAAAACATTTCATGGAGTCATTCTGGTCTGAGAGACAGACAGATCAGGGGTTATAAATAATAAACTTCCCTCAACCACTAATTGACGGAGTGGCCTTGATCAAATGTTTCAATGTTTGGGCCTTAACAGGATGGTAAGACAAGAGGGTCTTTTATAATCTTCCTAATTTTCTGGGATCTGTGGAAATCCACTGGGCACAGTGGTTTAATTAGGCATCCTAAGTCTCCAGAACAAATAAGACATAAATATAAGACTGACAACATGGACCGTGAGCTAAGTGCTGTCTGATAAATATTAGGGGTACAGAAAAGGCTTCCTAGACATCCTGGCGAAAACAGGTCTATTGTTCTCCTAAACAGCAATTTTCTACATCTAAAATAGATATCTGTATGATTTAGTTCACCTCTCCATCTCAATATACCTGTGCAGACTTCGCCTAAATTAACTTAAGTGGATATGTTGGGGGAAGGAGGGTGAGTAAAGGGTTTTTATGATGACTGTGGAGGACATATGTTTCACAATTATTAGATAAGGGTTTTGTGACATTCTCCATCCAAAAATTCCCTCAGAGTTTATTTTTGTTTCCAACAAGTAACCTGAACATAAATAACCTGAACAGTCCCAATATGACACTAATAACTCTATATTCGTGTCTGCAACTCTGATTTGCATGCATATTTATGCCTTCGAAATAGGGCTGATTATTTGCCACAGAAGATTCTGACACTTGGAAAAATCTGGAGGGAGAAAACAACAGAAATTTGGAGTATTGCTTAGTTGGCAAAACATGCAATTGGTCAAATCCCCCCAAATAAGCTAAATGACAATCTGGAAGGATACTGGGCACTTCAATTGTCACCAAGCACTGCTGAGAGGATGAAACAGCTCCTGGTAGCAGAATGCCCCCTTGAAATCACATCCAGTAACGTAACAGGACACATAATATGTCATTTATTTTTCAACTTCTTTTCCATATAACTCTTAGACTGTTAACATACTTTGACCATTCTTGTTGAACTTGTCTACATTCTCTCAAACCGAAGCATATCTCTGTGCTCCATGCAGCAGCACACCATGCTTTAAGCCACCAGTCTTGTTTCCTATTTTCTCAAACATGCTGATGACACAGGATGAGCTATACCCATGCATGCTTCATGTCATGAAATTCACCACAATCTCAAGGCAATGCTCAGAAAAGTGACACTCGTGCCATTCCTTACTCTCTTGAAATATTTTTCGGATTTATCAGGTCGGAGTGGAAATAAGGCATAAAAGAGTTAAGCAGGTCTAACTAGGATATTTTGTCCAGAGGCCGTATATGATCAGGGTCCTAGTATTCTTCCTCTCACCTCGTAAACTCAAGTCACACAGGATAATATTAGTTCCTTCCTGCCTCAAGGCCTTTTCCTAGATGTTTCTTCTTTCTGAACTTTCTTCCCTGAAAGTTGTCAGATGACTCTTTTTCCTCATCATTTAGATCTTTGATGAAATGTCAACTCCTCAGAAAAGCCTTCCTTGGCCATTCTGTATAAAGTTGCGCATCCTTTCAACCACAATATTACTGCTCTAGTTTAATTTTCCTCAAAGTACTAATTTGTCTGAATTTTTTCATAGACTTTTTTTAGAGCAGTTTTAGGTTCACAGCAAAATTGAGCAGAAGGTACACAGACTTCCCATATACTCCCTTTCCCGACACACGCACGGCCTCCCGTTATCAACATCCCGCGCCAACCAGAGCTGCTCATTTGTTACAATTGATGAACCTACATTCACATATCATAATTATCCAGAATCCACAGGCTATATTAGCATTTGCACTTTGATGATGTACGTTCTGTGGGTTTGGACAAATTTATAATGATGTGTATCCACCATGACAGTTTCACACAGAGTAGTTTCATTGTCCTAAAAGTCCTCTATACTCCACCTATGCATCCCTTCCTCCCCTACCCCCTGGAAAACGCTGATCTTGTTATTGTCTTAAGTTTTGTCTTTTCCAGAACGTCACTGGAATATTATAGTATGTAGACTTTTCATATTGGCTTCATTCACTTAGTAATATGCATTTAAGTTTTCTCCACATCTTTTCACAGCTTGATAGCTCATTTCTTTTTGGTGCTGAATAATATTCCATTGTATGGTTGTACTAGTTTAGTTACCCATTTACCTGCAAACTACATTTTGGCTGCTTCCCAGTTTTAGTAATTATTAATAAAGCTACTATAAACATTGATTTGTAGGTTGTCATGTGGACGTTAAGTTTTCAACTTCTAGGGGTAGATGCCAAGGAACCACAATTTCTGGATTATATGGTAGCAGTATGTTTAGTTTTTTAAGAAACCACCAAACTGTCTTCTGAAATGATTGTATGTTTTGGTATTCCCATTGCTCCACATCTTCGCCAGCATTTGATGTTGTCAGTACTGTCTGACATTTTATTATTCAGTCATTTGTTTATATATTTATTGTCTGTCTCCCAAAGTGGAACATAAGTTTCTTGAGAGCAATAACTTTGTCTATCTTGTCCAAAGCTACATCCTCAACAAATAGTATAATCCCTAGAATGTACACGGTACTCAGCAAATATTAAATGGTTGAATTTTTTAATGGAATGTTCAAAATAAAAAGTGTTGGAGTTCTAAGGTCACCAATTTTTCTGATTAGCTAAAAAAAAAAATAGGGAGAGAACATGGCAAAGCACCAATTTTAGCTCCAAAATAGTACACCTAATTTTCCAGTTAATGTTTTCAACTTGGTGTCTTCAAGGCACCTCAAATCCACCCTGTCCAAACCAAACTTATGCTTTTAATCTCATACCCCATATCACTATAAAAGGAACCACACCTAGTGCCTTGGAAACTCCAAACCCTAAATATCATCCTTAACTTTTTCCCCTCTATAATATACTCTTAACGTTTCTCAAAGATCACTTATTCCCTGGTCCCTCAGGGCCTTTGCATATACTGTTCCCTCTCATATAAAAGTTATTTTCTTAATGCCTTCCTCTTGCCCTAATTAACTTACAGTTTCAGCTTAAATATTATTCTAAACAAAGTCTTTTATAGTTTCCACTCTAAATCAGCTCTTCCAATCATATACATTCATAGCAGTATCTTTCACTACATTCCACAGAATTCTTCATTTTTTTTAAATGATCTTGTGGTTATTTAAGTAATTACTGGTTTGCTCTTTATATTTCATCTGGTTTTTACAGCAGAAATCATTTTTTGTTTTCCTCACTATAATTGGCATTAGTTAAGTATTAGGTGAGTGAATGAATGAATGAAGGACTATAAGATCCTTGAAGGATGTGATGAGCCTTACTTTTTTGCCTCCACAAATGCTTAAAATATTGTCATTCACAACATAGGGCCTCAGTGTTATATAAATAAAATAAACATGGTTATCAGGGACCTAAAAACTATGGGACACAGTTAATTTTTATACATATCCTGGAACAGCAAAAACTATGTAACATGGAACACTAATTTCATTGAGACATGATAAAAAAAGGTGCTACATTTTTTAAAAAATGATCCACTGGAAACTCTGGCTCCAGTCATAGCAGTGTGTTTTGCACAGGGCTGACCTTTTTACAGTTAACAAGTATGAACTCTGGACAAATTATATTTAAATAACAACAATAATTTAAAGGTCCTGTAGAGTGATTAAACATAGGCAAAATTAAATGGATCCCACCCTTCATAGACTGGAACCAAACAGGGTCAGATCCATGTTTATGCATCTATTCCATGGAGGGCACTTTCCATCAGCCATCTGACCCGCAAGCAAAAAGATGCAGTCTTTCTGAATTAAACTGGTAGAGAAGAAGGTTTAGAACTGACAGAGAAGCTTTAAAATGATGAGGAAAATTCTGGAAAAGAGAATATCACAGAGTGGGGAGCCCCCCAAATTTGTATATGAATCTTTCTCTAATCCTTGACTAATATCTGTACTATATCTGTGTGGAAGACACTATAAGAAGCTCAGTGGAATTAAACGGCTAGAACCTTAAAAACGTTTAGGAGGTATTTTAGCTTCTACCCATCACAGCAGAGAGAGAATTGGGTCCCAAAAAGTTAGAAAGCCTTTATATTTGAAATTCCAGAGCTTGCCTTTGAAACTCCAAAATAAATACTATGATCCAGAACTAAGAGATTTTCTTAAGAACATAACAAAATAGACACCTTCATAAGAGAAAGAAATCCAGACACTACAAGTTCGAAATGATCAGCCTACTATGACAAAAATCAACATTCTGCAAAAGAACATAACAGAATATATTGTCTCTATAATGTATCATCCACTCTATTTGTTAAAATTGTTAGACACTTAAAAAAAACCCAGAAAACTATGATGCATAATCAAGAGAAAAATCTATAGAAATAGATCCAGAGATTACTCAATTTTTCAATTTACCCGAAAAAACTTTAAATATATGGAATAACTTTAAAGGGAGGTAGTCATAATGAAAACAAAGGGATGAATGGGAAACCTCAGGAGAGAAATTGAAACCTTAAAAAAAAAAAATAGAAATTCTAAACTGGAAAACCATAGCAGAAATAAAAAATTCACTAGGTGAATTGTCAACAAATTGAAGACAGTAGAAGAAAGGATTAGTTAACTTGAACACAGATCTGTAAAAATTATCCAAGCTGAAGAACAGATAGTGAAAGATTGAAAAAAATTAACAGATCTTCAGTAACCTGTGTGAATAATGTCAATCTAATATACATATAATTCAAGTTCCCAAGCAAAGTGAGAACAACATAAAAAGGCTAACTAATAGCCAAGAATTTCCAAAATTGACTGGAAAATATCAATTTAGAGATTTAAAAACTTAAGCAAAGGATAAATACTTTATAGTCAAATTTCTGAAAAGAATAAAAAGAAAATCTTCAAAGAATCCAGAGAAAAATGACGTGTTATATAAAGGATGACAATAAAAATGATGGGTAATTTTTCATCAAAAACAATAGAAGCCAGAAGGCAATAAAATGATCTTTAAAGTAAAAGTGTAAATATTTAATAAATATCCATCTAGAATTCTGTTTCTAGCAAAAATATCTTTAAAAAATGAAAAATAAGACAAAGACGTTTTCTGATACACAGAAACAATAAATTTCCAGCAGTTCTGCACTATGAAAAATACTATCTGAAGTTCTTCCAGTTTAGGCAAAATAAAACCAGATAGAAATTCAGATCTACAGAAAGGAAAGAAGAGTACTAGAAATATTAATAATAAATGCATAGATATATATACAATACTATTGTCTATTCTTTCAATTTCTTTAAACAATTGATTGTTTAAAGTACAAATGTAACATTGTATAGTAGCATTTATAACATTTCTAGTTGTAAAATATATAATAGCAATTGCACAACGGAGTGGAGTAAAAGGAATTACATTGTTTCAAGGTTCTTACATTTATATGAAGTGTTAAAATGTATTTCTTTGTAAACTGTGATAGGTTAAGGATGTAACCACCTTAGAAAAACTATAAAAAGTTAGAGTTAGAGCTAAAAAACTAAAAGACAAATAAAAATTAAATAATTTGAAAATATTCCATTACAGAATAAATTTAAATAAAATAATAATAGGGCTAATTAAAAAACAATGTGCAAAAATTATTTTTTTAAAAATTTCATTAGTCCAAAAGAAGATATAAGAGGAATGATTACAACAGAAAATAAATAACACATAGCAAAATGGCAGCAATAATCCAGTAATATCAATAATTTCTTTAAATGTACTAAACACTGTAATTATAGGGTATAAATTCAGACTGTATAAAAAGCAAGACGTAACTTTACAGAGTCTACACAAAGCCATATTTTAAATATCAATATACAAACAGGTTAAACACAAAAGGATAGAAAAAATAAGCACAAAAAATATGAAATAGAGCTCTTAAAATAATATGAAACTCAAGAAAAAAGGATATTTTTCAAAATAAAGAAGGAAATTTTGTGTATTTTATGAGGCCAGCATAATCCTGATACCAAATGAAAATACAAAGAAGAATATAATGTTACACACAAAAACTATCATGAAAATACAAGCAAAACTTCTTTAAAAAATATTATCAAATCGTATCTAGCAATAGTAAAAAGAATAATACATTTTGATCCACTTGGTTTTAATTAGAAATACATTAGTTTAATATTTAAAAAATAAATCAATTAAAATTACCATATAAACAACATAAAATAGAGAAATTATATAATCATAAGAAATAGCTGAAATATAATACCTTATCCAAGATCTAATATAAAACTATAATTATCGAGATAGTGGTATTGGCAAAATTATAATCAAATAGATAAATGGAATAAAATAGAGAATCCAGAAATAGGCCCATATTTGAACTACAAATGATTTTTATCAAAGGAGCCAATATACTTTAATAGGGAAACGAAAATTTTTTCATCAAATGATGTGAAATAACTAAATATAAACATAGGAAAAAAAACCTTCAATCTCTAACTCACACCAAACACAAGAATTAATTTGAGAGGGATTATAGACCTGCATATAAAAGCTAAATATAAAAAGCTTCTAGGAAAAAATATGAGAAAATATCAGAAGAAAAGATCAGAAAATATCCTTTTGACCTTGGGGTAGGCAAAGATTTCTAAGAAAGATTTCTTAGAGAGAAGACCCGAAGATTTCTTAGAAGGACCACAGACTGACAGAATGTATGTATTTGGATCCAGAAGGTATAATAAACCATTACAAATCATTAATATAAAGACAAACAATCCAATTCAAAACTTAGAACACATTTCATAAAAGTAGATATACAAATGGCCATATACACAAGAGAAGATACCCAAGATCATTACCTTCAAGTAAGTGGAAATGAAAATCACAAGGATGTACCATTTTACACTCAAAAATGAATAAGCCTGAAGAGACTGACACCACCAGATGTGGGTGAAAGTGTAGAAGAACTGGAACTTTCATAGTTTGCAAGAGAGAATGTAAAATTGAACATCCATTTACCAACTTCTCCCACATGAGCACTGATCCAAGACAGACAAAAGCATAAGTCCACAAATACAGTTCCATGATAATATTCAAAACTACTTAATTCATACTATCCAAAACTGAAGACAACGCAAATGTTTAAACAGGAGACTTGATCCCATAGTGCAGAATATTCATGCAATGGAACACTTTTCTAGCAATAAAAATCAATGCTATATAAGTACACACAACAATATAAATGAATCTTCAAAATATATATTGAACAAAAGAAGGCAAAAACAAAAGATTTCATATTGTATGATTCCATTTATCAAATGTAAGAACAGGCAAATTAATCTTTGGTAACAGAAATCAGAACAGTAGTTTCTGATGGCCAGTAGGTACCATGTAAAAGAGAATTTGGGGGAAGTAATAGGAATGCTTTACATCTTGATTTGGGTGGTTATTACACAAGTATATGCATTTATCAAAACTTGCTAAATTATAAACTTAAAGTATGTGCATTATGCTACACATAAATTTCATTTCAATGAAAATATTTAAAAATTTATCTTTTAAAAGCATTGGAATTGAAAATACCATATCTACCAAAGTTAAACAGGCTCCTTTCCTAAAAGACTTCTCAGAACCTGCAAGCAGGCAAATAAGCATTCTTAAGTGTCTGTGAAAGAATCTGGTCTTTATTATTGCACTGAATTATTTGTCTATGGAATTTTTTTTCCAGAGCATCTTAAAACCCTAATGTTCTGCAGAAAATGCTTTTGGAAGTGCTGCTGGAATGGCATCTTCCATCAGAGGAGATAGTTGCCTGGGCAACACTGTGGGGAAGAAAAATGCAGAGTGACCGCCCTGTCTGATAGGATCTAGTTTGGAAACCAATTCAACTTCAGTCGTGAGAAATCCTGGCCATCAAATTTTTGCAACTCATATATTTTTCATTCCTGTAACACATGGTAGTAAATAATGTAAGGCTGTTTCCTCTTTTACCAAGAACTCTTGTCCTATATGTTCAGATAGCAACAGAGAACTATTGCATTTTATGTTTCCATTCATGGAAATTCATTCAATTGAGCTGTTCTCTAGAAGTAGAATTATTTATATTTAGATCATAAGTGACTTTGCATCCTTCAAGCCCCAGCTCAAATGCCACCTTCATGAATCCTTCATAAAGCCTTTCCAGATCCTCAACAAGCTGAAGCTTTTTTTTCCCCTTGAATCTCTCTCTTTCCTGGTACTTATTATTTTCTGTCTTTTATTGACATTATTTGTGTAATTTACATATCCTACTAGCGGACAGAAGCTGTATTTCAATAATCTTTCTATTACATAAATATCCCATGGAATAAATTCTTAATACTTGTCGAAATAATGAATGAACACTTAGTGTGATCATTTTAACAGAGAAGATTCAATCTCTGGAATCAAAACATTGCATTTTAGGAAATTACTTGCTCTACATCATTTTACTATACTAGTTCTCCTGGGAGTAGCTCAAATAAAATTGAATGCCTGCTTTGCTTTTCTCACCGAACTCAGCAAGCCACTTTATTCGGAGTGATAAGCTCTCTGCTATTTCTAAAGATTAGTAACACAGCTTGATAATTTATAATCCTACAAAAAAGCTTGTTTTACATAAATTAGCAATAATAATCAATAAATTAATAGGTATTTACATAGTATTCACTTTGTAAATGACAATTAGGTAATGTGAATGACCAAATACACTTACTAAATGGTTCAATTTGTGATATCATCAATCCTGAACAAAGATGACCTAAATGTTGCAAATATATATATATATATATATATATATATATATCTCCCAAATGTAAACCCTTATTTAAGTTTTTATTTTTCCAGTGGTAATGTAGCCACATGGTCATGTTGGGCTAGTGAAATTACACATGCATAGTAAAGAGAGTACCCAAGGGCCAAAAATTTGATTTTCAGCTAAAATCAGAATATTAAAGATGAAAGGGACTACCTTGTCTATTTAATAAATATGGAAAGTAAGGCAAGAAGAAGTGAGAAGATGTGAGCAATGTCATGACTTTAAAGAGAGACACAGCTGACACCTGATCCAGGGATGTTTGAACTAGTTTACACTTGGTTTCTTTATAAAGGATTTAAACTTATCACTAATTAACCACTTAAATGTCTATGCACTTAAAAATTAAAGTTGTTTTAGTTATGATTGCACCATTTTGCCCACATGTGGCTTACCATTAACATATAGGTAAAATAAAATAATAGAAAAAGTTAATAAAAATCAAAAGAGAAGGCCCAAGAAATAAAGGGTAAGGATGGGAGAAACATTACAAGAACCCATCACTTGACAGTAATTACCCCTAAGACCGGTATTTGGGTACCTGAAGAATAGGATGAAAATAAGACTTTTCACTGAGTTTCTTTTCTACCTTGAATTCTATACCCTAGTATTTAAAATATAAAAATAAAAATCAATTGGCATTTTGAATATTTTAAAAACGAATGAATATATAACCTGTCTCTGAAAAGCTACAATAATTAACTGTACCTTAGTCTAGAAAGTAGCAAGGAAAAACATGGAAACACTACAGATAACACAACAGGTATCTAGGCATTTGATAATGATATTCCTCTGCATATTAATGCTTTTCTTTTTCCCTCTCCCATTAACTGGACCCACTTGACAAAGCCTAGTTTCAACTCTATCACTTTCATAATGTTTTTGCAGACAGATTTCTCTAAATACTGACAGACCTTGCGGTCTGCACCATACACAGCTAGCTCCTACTTACACTCACCCACACTGTATCAGACCATTCCTTCTTCTTTGCTCTAACCATATTGGTCTTTTTTCTGCTTTTCACACAAGCTAGGCTTGTTTCCATCTCAAGAATTGGTCCTTACTTTTCCCTCAGTCTGAAATGTGTTTTTTCAAATCTTCACATGGCCGACTACTTGTGACTCAGGGCATATCTCCTCTTTGGCATGGCTATCTGGACCATGCCCTCTAAAAGTAACACTTCCCCATCCTCCATCACCCAATTTCCATCAGTATCAATTATTTTCGTCTTAGCACTCACTACCTGAAATTATCTAACTTCTGTGTGCACTTATTTTATAGTTTTTTCTACTTTAGGCATGATGTCGGTAAATACATTATATTATTCACCACTGTAGCACTAGTTCCTAATACTCTGCCTAGCATATAATAGATGCTTGATATTTACCAAATGAATATCCTGTATCACACTCTGCCCTGTCCTACTTACTGATTATTTTATTCTTTACATTCCCAACTAAATTATAACTCCCTATGGCCGAGAACCATGCTTCATATTCCATCTTCCTCCCCTACGTCTCATAGCAAAGACCTAGAAGATCTGCCCTCAATAACTGCTTACTGATATGATTGATCACAGACTGTGGCTATTATACAAGATGGTAGCTTGCAGAGAAATGCAAACAGGTAAATTTTGGAGGGGCTTGTGAGTGATGTCATTTAACTGCTCCCACATGTTTAGAATGTGTGATGAGATAACTCATCACCCGACACAGAGGCAATAAACACCTTTGTTCTGCGGTACCCATGAAAGTCCAAATGTTAATACCAGTGAATGTCTGAGGTTGCACTGTTTCCCGGAGAGTTTTTGCTAAAGGGACAAAGTAGTGCATTAAAATGTAAATTTTGCTATTCTTGCTGTTTTGCATTTAGGGAACATTTTCCTTCCAAAAAGCTCAAATAAGTGGTAACAACTCTATTTAACATAAAATACAGTGTACATCTCACATAGTCCAAATGAATTGAAATTAAAACTCGTGGGAGTTGTTCTAAAAATCTCTCTTGGCAGCACAGCACACAAAATTTTTTTAAAAAATGAGAATATAGTTATTTGGAATGAAAGTTAGGTTGCTCACTTTGTCTCTTAAATTTAAGTTCTCAGTAGTTTCAGGGAGAGAGGCTGAAGCTGTATAGGAACAATGCTGTCATTTCCACCTCAGGGGTTCACACTTACTCTATGGAGAAAGGCAGAAATTTATGTCAGAGCAAAGTGGAAGATAGTTCCTTAAAATTTCTCTAGTAAACAACACTAGTAATTATGTACGAAGAAGTTATCTAGTTTATTCAGATATGCAACATTTATTGAGCATCTACTAGGTAAATGCATGGCTTTAACCATGAAATCTCAAAACAGGTGTCTGCCTTTACAGTTTGGTTAGGGAAATAGATGAGTAAAGTAGTATCTGCAATATAGTTAAAGAGTTCTGATGGGAGTAAGGATGGTGGTAGTACCTAGGAAGGACACCTAATCCTATGCCGGAAGATCAGAGAAGGTTATTCAAGGAGGTAATATCTCAGCTTAGGCATAAAGGATTAGAAGGACTTTGCCAGATTAATAACAGGGAGAAGTGTTTCAGACTCAAAGAACATAACTTACACAAGCCTAGATACAGAGGGAATATGAGTACAAAGGACATTTAAATAAATAATACAGTGAATTGCAGAGGACACAAGGCACTCCAAAAACAGAGTCATGATTTGTTCTGTAACTGTAATCAGTTTTAATAGGACATACCAAAAACAGACATTCTAGCATTTAAAAAAAAAAAAAAAAAAAGAAAGGAAGGAACAATCTTCATGCTCTATAACCAATGAAATAGCACAGTCTCTGGAAGAAATATTCACTTCTCCCAAGTAAACAATTTAAATAGTCCCCTTTCCATCTTTCCATCATGTTCCCTGTTCCAATACAGCCAATGGCAGGGATTCGCATTGTCTAGTGACATAGTCTGACTATATTTTGTCCTCAAATGCTTTGCTTCTGTGTCAAAGTTCATTTGCCTAACTGAGAGCTTTAATCTCCTGCCCCATCCTTTTCTCCCTATTGCACCTTGCTATTTTATTTGGAGAAGCACCATCTGCTTACCAAGAGCAGCTTCAGTTATGTGATTTCTGCTAAAATGCCAGATTAACGTGCAGAGCTATGTGAGTCTGGCGTAATCCATCACACAATCAGATGCTGGCCTTCCGTTAATGAGCGCATAACAGAGAGCACCGTTATCCATTAAGCCATAATATGACAGAGCAAGCGTATAGCAGAGGAAAGGCCAGTGCCACGAATGGCCATCTGCAGATCCTTTGATTTCAGGACTATAGCCCAATTGTCACACTTCTCAGAGCAAATACAACTTGACAGGGTCTGCTCTGTCAGGACAAGTGTCAGTAGAGCACCTCTGCATGGGAAGAGAATAGCCCAGCTTTGGATTGTTAAAAGAAAAAACTTTAGGCAAATTAAATTTAACAGAGTTTAATTGAGCAAAGAATGATTCAAGAATTAGGCAGCCCTCAAAATCAGAATAGGTTCAGAGCAACACCAGGGCTGCTGCGGGCTCAGATGACATTTGTGGACAGAAAAGGGAAGGTGACGCACAGAAACAGAAGGGAAGTACAGAAACAGCTGGATTGGTTACAGCTGGAATTTGCCTTATTTAACCTGGTTGGAACAGTTGGCTGCCTGTTGAGTGACAGAAACTCGGCTGCTCTGATTGGCTGAGACTCAAGCACTTGTTACAGGAATAGGTTACAGTCTTTACAGATCCAGTTAGATTACAGTTCACTGCATTCAGGAAAAACCCTTTGGCCAAACTTAAAATATGTGTGGAAGCAGCTTTAAGACAAGTTTAATTCAGTTTAACAAGGTTGAGCCTGCCTTGGAGAGACTGCATCAGGATGAAGTAAAATTCCATATATTGTGTTTGTTGGTGAACCAGGTAAGACATTTGCAGACATGGAGTAAACACCAAATTGAATAGTAGTGTTTAAACGACTTCAGACAGTCAGGGAGGCAACACAGTGAGGTATAAAAAACAGCCAGGGCTGGGAGTCCCAGAGCCTGGACTTCAGTTCCAATTCAGCCAGTTACTCATTTCCAAATTTGGGCTTCATTTTCTCCACCCAAATGGGCACAAGTTATCTGCTCGTGCTAACATTCATCATCTTTGCCACAGTCCTACAATAAGAATGGCCTCCCTTACCACCTTCTGGTCTGCAGATTACTCCCCTTGCCCACTTGCTTTAATAGTTGTGGCTTCTTGAGAGCCAGAATAAGAAATCAAAAATAGAAATCATTCTGGAAAACAGAAACTTGGTTAGAAATACTGACTTGGGGATGTCCACCAACATCATAGGTAGATGTTATATGACTTCTTCAAAAAGCACTCTTTACAAAGATATATATGCAGGTAAGCACGCTCCCATCCCATTTCCCCCGCCATCATGACAACAACCAACATCCTCCAACAAGCTACTGAGACATTATCAGATGAGAAGGATGACTGAGCCTGAAAATGCAGGTTTATTGTTCAGCAGAGTTATTTGTTCTTCACAGTCTCATGGGAGCCTTGGCACAGTTTCAACATTTTATGACCTACAATACCAGTAACTAGAGTCCCAGGGGTCTGTGGACCAAATATGTCCCCAGCCTAAAAGCTAAAAACGGTATCTACATTTTTAAAAGGTTGTACAAATAAAACATGACAGAGACAGTACTGGATTTATAAAGCCTAACATGTTTACTCTCTGGCCTTTGCAGTAAAAGTTTGCCAACCCTTGAACTAGACTAACTGTGAGACTTCCATTACTTAAACCTTGTATTATACAACAGATAAAAAGCTAGGGACTTCTTTTATACTTGATCCTAATTCCAAGCAGATGGTTAAAATATCCCCCTTAAGGGAAAGCTCCCTGAGACTACATCTTGAAAGGAAGAAAGAATAAAAGCTATAGAAGCAAAGCGCAATAGAAGAAATCAGATCAGAGATTCAGTAACATGGGTGAGGAATGGAGTTAATTACACAGGCGAAGAGGAGCAGAAGAAAAGGCTCAGGAGAGAGAGTATGGGGAATTTGAGAAAATCCACGTGGCCCCACTAAAAAGGTCAGCAGGTAAGGTGAGTAATACTGAGATTTAAGGTTACATAAGTAAATAAAGATTAGAAGTGAAAGGATTTATAAACAGAAAAATATCTGGATGTTATCCTGAGGGCACTGGGGAGCAACTGGGACTCCAGTCTACTGCTATCCTTAATACTTACCACTAAGCCCAGAGCATCCCCAGACAAATGAGCCAGACCCTACCCTGAGTGTGAGACTGTAACGGTATAATGGTGGTTGCTGAGTGGAGAACTGGGGATGTTATTGGATCTTAGGTCCACAAGTCTTCTAGGAGCTATAAAGCATCCATTTCCCCCTCATACGTTCCTATGGCCCCCAGATGACTTCAGACATTTCAGATAGAATTAGGGATATCAGCAAAAATACTCTGAAAATAAAAACCTGAGACTCAGGAGAATCTCCCAGGGAAACATATTTTGACAAAGCACAAGCCAAAAGAAATAACATGTTTCTTGCTGTCAAGGAATGGTTATCATATTGTCCACCAAGGGACCAGAAGGAAAAAGTTATCTCATTTATCATGTATCTAGATAGGGCGAAAGAGAAGGAAAAAAAAACAACTTTACTCAACAAACTGCAGTGTCAAAATATATTGCAAATGCATCCTTGCAGTTTCCTTCCAGATTGTAGAATCAACACTTGTTTTGACAATGCTTCTGCAAACTCCTCTACAAAATGCATCATTCTGCTCTATAGCTAACCAGTCTTCTGCAAAGCTCTCCAGATAGGAAGAGAAAGATGGGGGAAAAAAGAGACAACAAGACACCCACATACACTTTTGTGAAAGCCTTTAGGAAACCATGAGACTGGATTCTGGTGTCTATGCCAGTTGCCAAGAAATATAATAGTATGTTCAGAGTTGTGAACTATGCTTGCCATTGGTCAATATGATCAGAGAAGAGGAAACTGAGTCTCCACGCTCTGTGGGAGCCAAAGCAGCAAGACTGGCTCAGAATCACCCAGTGGAGGTGTAATGAGAAGCATATTAGGAAATGAACCTGATGGATACGTTATGCCTAATCCTATCAGGTTAGGTAAGAGTGCAACAGTGTGAGGTGATAATTGGTAGCAATAGAGAATTTAATGAGGCAATTACTTTTCAAAGTTGCTAGAGCTTGAAATGACTTTTGAATAACTCCTGGGCACTACTTAAATCATCTTGGCTTGACCCTTTCCCCAGCCATTGCACAGACCAGCTCTATGCAGGCTTCAGCCAGCTTCAAATAGTGTCATCTGACAGTGCTTTGCCCCAGCCAGTACCACCACCTGCCACTTGCTGGGATCCTTCAGGGAACCACTGGGCACTCGCTCACGTGCCATCCAGAGTACAGAAGAATTAATGCCCCATGGGGCAACCGTTGGCCAAAGAATGAGTCATGCTTGCTGATGTATCATGATTTCCCCTTTCCTCTTTTAGGTAAACAGTTCTCGGGTACATTTTATCAAGCTCCTCAGGATCTCCTTCATCATACTTACCAGTGAATTTTAGCAGCAGCCAAATCAGTAGCATATGTTTTCAAAGGCCTTCCCTACCTCACTGTTTTCGTTCCCCATCTCTCACACCTATGAGTAAGAGTGGCTTTTTAGACCCTCTAATGAAGAAGTCCTTCCTCAGGGGGAGACATTGAGGTCAGCCCTAAATCTCAAGAGGAAACTAGTTGTGAGAGGATTTTACAGAAAGAAGTTCCAGGGAAAAAGAACAGTGAGTATAAAAGCCTTGAGTGAAGAAAACTCTTAATATATTCTAGATACAGTCTGTCTGGGGTCCACTGAGTAAGTAGGAGATTAGCAGTCCTGAGGCTGGGAGGTGGAGGCTAAGCCAAGCGGCCAACACCAGGCTGTACCCAGATTCGCATGTCCTCTCAAATCTCCCAAATATTCTTACTGGGTCAAGTTTGCTGTTTCTGTACTCTTCCTCTGAGGAGGAGCTTTCTGCTCACTCGTTATATACAAGGGAATGTGTGGAGCACCCCCCCCATGGGTTTCCGCGCTGTCAATGGCTTGGCTACAATCTCATGCTCTGTGCTGATGGAAAATAAGATGGGATTGGTTACGTGGGGGTTGGAAAAACCAATGTCAAAGGCACTCCTAGTTAAGATGGTGGTAGACAGAAGACAGTCATAGAAAATGATCAATTAATTAATACATATAAATCACATACCAGAAAAGGATTCCTAGAAGTCAAAAAGTTCATTCCTACATCCTGCTAGAATAATATCAAAGTTCTTACAAGATGACATGCTCTTCTTTTTAAAAGCAGGGCAATTCTGTTACTCCATCTAGAATCTTAACTACTTTCTTCCTCAAAAATTCCAGTTGAATCTAATATGAATATCTCCTTTCATGAGCCAAGTGGTGCAGGAGACCATTTGCCATCTACATGTACACAGAATCTTATTTTTTATGTGCCATAATTAATCCTTTCCCCCCATCCCCTCATCTCCTAGGCTTCACGCTCCCACACTCTCCTCTCTTTCCCTGATTCTTCTTAATGCTGGTTTTCTGGCCCTTTATTGGATTAGGGTGCCATGGTCTGGTAATAGCTAGAAATGTTAGCTCTGACCAAATTCAGGCATCAGCCATTAGGCAAGTGACGATTATTTTCTGAAATATCTGTATATAGTTGTGTACTCTATAAATGTGTACAACCAGCCCTGACCTCAGAGAGACAGAACAAAATAATATAAAATGAAACTTTTTCCCCTTAAAAATACAACTTTTTCTCTCATCAGGACCTCAGGACTCCAAATGTATAATAATATGCTTCAGGCTGAGGAAAGAGCAGGATCCCCAATCAAACTTTCTCCTTCCCATCTTCTGAAAGAAACTTTGCCATTCCCATTTGAATTGTTAATCCGTGCCTGTTGCTGTTGGCAGAAACATATATCTGTGTCATTTTGATAAAGTTGTGCATTTAATGTTCCTACAGTTAAGTGAGAGGAAAAAAAAATTGTAACATTTTTAAAATGAGGCACTTCACGCAGCACAGAGAACACGATGGTGAATGACTAATTCCGAGGTAGTAGGTTACCCCCAGGAACATACATCATTCTCCAGCCCACAGAAAATAACAGGCATTTTTCATTTTTCTCCTTGGCACGACACACTCAGTTTTATCCCCCACTCTGTGGGAAGGAGGGTGTCTGGCTTTGTTTCTTCGGACCATCTGATACATAAAAAACAAGACATGCTTTCCAAAGTCTTTCTCTCTCAAAGGAAGGGAAGACTTTGAGAGGACTCAAACTCACGACTCTACCATCAACTATGACCTGGGATAGGGTTTTCGAGTGACCCTTCCTGGGATAATCGGAGAAAACACCGGGGCCAAGAAGAGCCTAAGGAGTCCACGTCTAAAGCCAATGCCACTTTCCCAATGAGAGGCAAGGTGACAGCAAAAGGTGCCGGCCACAATCTCACCACTGTCAGGTGGGTGTGTGGCAACCCCTCTTTCATGACTTGGACTCTGGTAAGAGACAGAAACGGAGATATCCGTAGCTGTCCATGCCCAGACAGAGGCCCTGCTGCACCTGTCTCTTGCCTGAAGGGATGGAGCCAGAAACTGCAAACATAAATCACACAGTTGGAATCTCAAGGATGTAAATAATGTAGGTTTCTGTGTTGAGACTGGGAAAGTTCCAGAACCTAGTTTTTTTTTCTTTTAGACTTCTAGCCCATTAGCCTTGACAATAAAGAGGGTAGATCTCATGTTAAGTGTTCTTAACCCATGAAAATAAAATTAATAAAGCTTAAAAAAGAGTATGGAATGTTCCCTGAGGTCAATCAGGGGGTGTCTCTGCAGTGTTCTCATAGAATCATCTGTGAATCGGATTTTCAAATAATAATTTCAATTCGTGAACTCTTACCAAGTGCCAAGACTGTGCTAGGGACCTTGAAATGCATTCGAACCCCACAACAGCCAAGCGAGGCAGATTTTCTCTTTAGTGTTACTCACCAGTCTGCTTCCCCAGCAGCTACCCGCAGGAGCACGCTGGCTCATGAGAGGACCCACACTTTGCCTTCCCTACTCGTGTGTCTCCTCCGCCCTCTCGCTCAGCCCATCCAGCATTGTGGGGGAGACGCTTCGGTCATACGAATGATCAGAATAGGGACTGATACGCACATTTACCCAAAGTAGCAGACTTGTGTTTTTGTTACGTACATATTTGATTTGTGACACTCTCTCGAACACCTGACATATCCAAGGCACTCTGCTAAGTTAAGTAATGTAAGATTGTGCTATTATTCTCATAGACAGATGTGGAAACTGAAGCTCTTTCTTCTCTCTGCCTTGAATGCTATTTGCCTGGGTAACGCCTACCAGTTGTGTGGTCTTATTTGGGAAAGTCTTTCCTAACATCCCCCACCCACCCTAACCTATTGCTTCCAAGTAACTGTCACAACTGTAATTGATGATTGATAAGATTATGTGTTTAGTGATTTGCTTCTTTCACATAAGGACAGAGATCTTGTCCATCTTTTTCATCACCTTGTATCCATAAAATCTGTGAAGGACAGAGGAGTTTACAAATCATTTTCACATATTTTATTGTATCACGTGCTCAGAAGTCCTGTGCGGTGGATGGGATAGATACGATTATCCATGTTACGATGAGAATTAGACAGAGTCTCAGAGAGGTAATGTGGCTTTTCCAAGGATGCACAGGCTTTCTCTCAAGTGCCCCCAGCAAAGCTGTCTTTGCTGTGAGAGGGAAAAAGATAAAGAAGGCTGCACGTTGCATGTTCCCTGGTCTCCTGCGTAGATTCATCAAGACTCAGCACATTTTGCCCTGAGCAGAGATACTTAAGTAAGAGATACTTACTCATACTACAAAGGCAACCCGGTACCCCTGAAACTATTTAGAATTGTTTTTCCATGAAATATGTACCCTTGGACTTAGGGCAAAAACTGAATGTATGCCAGGAGACATTTTTGATTTGGTCTGAATCAGATCCAGGAAAATCACAAAGGAAAACTAAAATGCTCAGTATAGCAACATGTGTGCTGTAGCACAGCTCTACTTGTTTTGAATCCCTAATTCAATTCTCACTGGCTGTGTGACCTTGAGAAAATTGCTTAATATCGCTGGGCCTCAGATGTCTCATCTGCACAATGAATATAACAGTGCCTGCCTGACGAGTCTGTTAACAGCTAGGATTACATGCAGTAATGCATTAGAAGTGTTTAGCATGGTGTCTGCCATGTGTGAGTAGACACTGAACATTAGATGCCCAGCGATGATGACCAAGATGTGAGGAGAAGTAGGTACAATGGCCTGGGTAGATACCAAATGTCTGATCCAGGCATCCAGCAGGTAAGACTTTTCTAGAACAAATAAATGAACAGCAAAGGATCCCTAAAGACCATGCTAAGCCATCCAGATACTATAAACTGTGAAGCTGGGGTTTTGCAGAAGGGGAAATTGGAGTCCCGAGTCCAGACTCCTCAGCTCTCACCTCGGGATTAAGTGGCAGGGCTGGGATTTGGACCCACTTCTTTGTGCGCCCAGACTCACATGTGCTCTTTCTACTATAAATCTCTTCTCTTGGAAGGCAGAGCTTTCCCAGGGGGCTGCAAATGAGGAGAAACCCCCAAAAGTCCAAACACTGGAAAACCAAACTCTTCTAAGGTGGATCCAGAGTGTTCTTTCCCTGCTTTCCGATTATAAGGAAAAGCCCACAGCTGTGAAAATAGTTTTAAAAGAAGCAAACGCTTGAGTGCCTGCCTGCCCCACGCACAGTGGCCAGGCTGAAGAAGAGGGTCTTGTTTGGAGGTCTCCTCATACTGGCCCCATCCCTCCTGCGCTTAGTCTTCCTCCCATGAAGGACAGACTGGAGTGGGAATGCCCGTGCTCATGGCAAGGAGGCCCACCCAATCCCCCTGCCCAGCCACAAAACACCTTCACTCGGACCTAATGAGTAAGAGTAAAAAGCTTTATATCGGGTTTGCTATGCACCAGGAGCTGTGCTAACCTTTAACGTGCCCCATCTAATTTAAGCCTCTCAAAAATCCTACAGCATGACTGTTATTATCCCTGATTTACAGATGGGGAAACTGAAGGCCAGCAAGATTGGGTACATTCCCAATGTCATGCGGATGATGAGTGGGGGACCCGGGATTCAGACCTAGGCGTATCGGACGCAAAATCTATATGCAATATAATATGGTCTCACTCCAAAGAGAAACTTCTCAAGAAACAGCATCTTCATAAGAGCCAACGTTAGCTCCCAGGAAAGCCAAATCGATCTATATCCTTTTTATTAGGACAGTGCATCTTTTTCCGGGAACAAGGTTGGTCTTTTAAACTGCCACGGCAGTAACAGCAAGAGAAATGTATGTACCAAACCGTCTCATTTGTAGATGGCAGCAACCCTGATTTGAAGGGGATTAAATATCGACAATGGCACCTGTGACTTCTGTGATCTCCGAAGGCAGGCAGGATAAATTAAGTATAACATTCTCTGCACCATTCTTCACCACCTCCGAGCAGGGGATTCGTTCGCTCTGAGTAATAGAGCAAACACAGAACAGTGAAAATGTATGATATATTGGAAGCTTTAGCTTATGCAAGAAAGATGGCTTATTTTTCTCCCCTCACCCATACTCTGTGCACCTCCATTAGCTCATGCACCCGCTGCGGAGCTGTCCTTCAGAAGGACGACACAAGACACAGAGATGCTGGGATCACACAGACAGGGACTGCCATATGAGCTTTGCTGTGTGACACTGGGTACGTTCATTTATTCATCCTGTGAATAGCTGGTGTGTGTGCAGTACTGTGCTGCAAAGTAAACACCAAGGTAAAGAAACTATGCCCCTGCCCTCAAGGATCACATGGAGTAATGGGAGAGACGGACAAAATAGACTGACAATTGTAACACAGCGTGGGGACGGCAGGGAGAAAGATACGTGCAAGACCTTTCACATATCGTTCCGCAACTCTGAACCTCTGTTTCCTCATCTGTAAAATAGTAAGGATAATGAACACCTGTTTCACAAGGCTGGGGAGAGGCTTCACTGTGACGTTGGATGGAAGACATCTATAATCTGGCAAGTCGCACAAATTGCGCTTTTGACTGTCTGTGTTCCAGTTTAAGTGAGAAACCTAATGAAAGTGAAGCAATATGGAAATGTGGAGGGGGCCAAAGGCAGGAGGGGCAGAGAGATGAGCCACACAGTGGGATCAGACGTTGTGCTGTGATCGCTGAGCCTCCCAGCTTCCCCCTAATCAGCTCCAGGGGATGCAGAGCGCAGCCCGGTCTGAGCAGGACTCCGAGCCAGAGCCCCCACTGTGCCTATTCTGCGAGGATGGCTCCTCTTCTCGTGGCTTCCACATGGGGGTCCCCATCAGATTTCATTGGAAGAACAAGTTTCATGGCTTAAAAAAAAAAAGAGCTACTTTATGTCAAATTTTTAGGAATTCAAGAAAGCTCTATGGTAAAAAGATATAATTATTATCTGATTGGGAAACTCTAAATAATGGGGTATCTTTGCTATTGTTGGGAAATAAAATTAAAAACAAAATTCTTCTCCCAACAAGAAAATCTGTCGACAATGGCAAAAGAAAAAGAAAAGAAGTTTATTGTTGAATAGGCATTAAAGTAGAATGTGCTGTGTATCACAGGCAAGCCACCGAGAGATCACAAAGACAAAGAAATCTCACTCTTTTATGTAGCAAGGAAAGCTAGCCCATTACAGTGAAGTAACAGGCCTTGACAGCAACCTTTGTCACACAGAGTTCATCTTAAATTCACCTGGTAATCGGAATGACCACCTGTGTTAGTTAATTGGCTTTATACAAAGGAAAGATAACCTTTTCCTATCTGTATGTCAGGTGGCAGTTTTGCAATTTGGAACAAGGTGTTCACAGCTCATGAAGTCAGGTTCCTGCTTGTCCACAGAAACTGAGAAATAGGGATCTTATTTTCCTAATTTTTATATAATGTTTACATTTCAAAGGATGGTTCCCAAGTCACTGAAAAAGACATTACTGGGTTGTAAAACTAGCAAAAGGCTTGTAAAAAGATTTATATATCAAAGGACAGAGAAAGAATTCATAATTACAAGTTTTTGCTTTGTTTTATGAATTGGCAAATAAAAATTATATGTACTTTTTGGGTACAACATGTTTTGAAATATGTATACATTATGGAATGGCTAAATTGAGCTAATTAACATACGCATTACCTCACACATCATTTTTTGTCCTGAGAACACTTAAAATCTACTCTCTCAGTGATCTTCAAGAACATAATACATTTTTATTAACTATAGTCACCATCTTGGAGAATAGATCTCTTGAACTAATTCCTCCTAACAGAAACTTTGTATCCTATGACCAACATCACCGCAAGGACAAACACCCCCAACCCCCACCCCCACCCCCGACCACCATTCTACTCTCTGCTTCTGTGAGTTCCAATTTTTTAGATTCCACATGTAAGTGAGGTCATGCAGTATTTCTCTTTCTATGCCTGGCTTATTTCACTTAATATAATGTCTTCCAGGTTCATTCATGTTGTTGCAAATGACAAGACTTCCATCTTTTTTAAGGCTGAATAGTATTCCATTGTGTGTTTATGCCACATTTTCTTTATCCATTTATCTACTGATGGACACTTAAGTTGGTTCCACATCTTGGCTACTGTGAATAAAATTACAAATTTTTAAAGTCAATGCTATAAGAAAAGAGAGAGGAAAACTTTTTTTAACAGCAAGAATTAAGCCTCTTATCTTTAATTTTTATTTATCCTTACACTATCTGTCCCTTTTTAGAATATGGGAACCCTCTTGAGGCATCAGTGACATATCGCATCACATCCCTTCCACTCCAGCTGGATGAGAAAGCAGCAGAGAACAGGACCAGACAAAGAGGTTTCCACAATTCAAAATCTCTGGCTACTTGACACTGAATTACTTGTGAGAACGTTTTCTGATATGTGTTTTCTACAGAATGTTTGTTTACACTTGACTGGCTGCTGTGTATGTGGGCAAAGGTGATGTCCTTCCATGACCACCGCAAGGAAAGGAGCCCTCGGGCCTACTGAAAATCTACCCCATGATCCACTGTATCTCTGCACTAGAGCCCCTCTGAATCTGTACTTATCCTCTTTATTTATTCATTATTATTATTATTTCCCACAATTATTATATCCTACTCTGTGAAGGCAGAAAACTTATCTGTCTTTTTTTTTTAATGGACAGATAAAACTGTCTTCTTATTTACGGTATTTCCAAGTAGCTAGAGGAGTGGTTACATGTAGCCTTCGATAAATATTTGTTGAATTAATGAATGAAAGAATAAATAGATGAGGCACCCAAATCTCTACCGTGTCAGAATTGTGAGTCAGGATAGAATCCCATTTGGCCTCAGAGATTTGCAGCATTCTTTCAGCAAGGGCTTAAAAACCCAGCTCTGCCTTCCAGCTCCTGCACCGCCTCCTCTCAGAGCTCCGAGGTAGAAATACAAGGCTCCTACCTGAGAGCCCGTCCGCATTATTATTATTTCACCTGGAGCTCAGCTCAAGTCTCCCCCACCTCTCCCCTCCCTCCCTCTCTGCATTAAATGTGGTGATTGTTTCCCCCAAAGATCCCACTGGGAAAAGAAGGGGCCTCAGTCAGCACCATGAGAGCTGGCAGATGAGAGGAGAGAAATAAAATCCATCTTTAAAGCCATCCTGTGGTTTGCCTGCAGGGCTGTTGCTGCTTTCCTCGTGTTTCTCAGTGACGTCCAGACCAAACATCTATGCTCTCTAAAACAGAAATAAGTTGTCCCTCAAGATCAATACAGAAATAACTGACATTTCCTTCCGACGTCAAATTTTCATCTCAGTGAGGAAAAGACGAGGATCAGAGAGGGGTGGAGAAGAATTCCTGGAGTAAAACTGACTTTCAGCCACAACTTAAATGGCAAACACTCTAACATGCAGTGAATGTCCAAAGAACGGCTGAATGGAAATCTGACTTCTGGGGGAAATCCCCCAGGAAGGCCCGGCTATGAGGAAAAACTCAAGTTATCCGTTTCTTTCTCAAGTATAATGTAAAGGGGACATTCCAAATAATGACCATAATCGACACTTATGCTGTATTTTTTATGTATCAGGCACAATGCTAAGCCATTTGCATCCATTGTTTAGTTAATTCTACATAATCTTATGTGGCCTTTTGTATTATTGTGATTGTTGTTTTACAGGTAAGAAAAGACAGGCTCAGAGAGATTGAGTCACATGCCCAAGATCACACAGCTAGGAGGTGGCAAAGGTAGGGTGTGAACTCAGATCTGTTGACTCTAGAGATCCACATCTGCTGTATTGCCTTAAATAGAAAGAATATGCAGAAAGAGAAGATTGATAGGGAAAAAGATAAATTGGCACTTCTTTCCTGCTCAGAGCTCCAGAACTCTGGCTGAGATGGTCTTATAGGATCCCAAACCTAGAGGTTTCCAAAGAAAAGCAATTTACTCACTGCTGGGCTTTCTTTTCTTTTTTCCTGAGCCAAATCACCGAGTAATTAAATTCACTTGCCTATACATCATCATTGGAATAGGTACAGCACAGACCTGACCCACTTTAAAATCAATTTTGATGTACCCCGTGGACTCTTTCAAGCCACTTTACAAACTCCATTTTGTTTTTGTTAAATAAATCTAATTGCTCCTGGGTGTTAACAGATGACACTGCCTCCCAGAAAGAGTTTGCCAAGACTGGAACTGCTGAGCAAGATTGTTTTGCAAGAAAATCCCTAAATCCTGGTTTTAGATAACATCGAAAACAGTCCCCAGGGATGGACACCAAGAGTACTCTAAAGGTCTGGTTGTGAATTTTAACCCTCTAATGTAATGAGTTATCAAAAGGCCCCTACAACACGGTCCTTTTATTAATGAGATTTGAGATTTTCCTCTCCACACAACCCTGTATTCCAGCCTTTATTTTTTTTGTGTGTGAACAGAATCCAAAAAGGGATTTCAATGATGGTATCCATTTTTAAATATATTCTTTTGAATTAACTAGTGGAGGTGTGGGATAAGCGATCAGAGCACAATACCATCTGGGTAAGAGTCACTCACTCAATCTCAGGTTCAGTCCCCAGGAGGTACTTAGTGCTTGCTGAGAACCAGACCCTGTGCAAGCCTCTGTGGATGTGCTGATGAACAGAACCAGCCGGAACAGAATCCCTACCGTCACGGGGCTGACAGTCAGGGAGGGGGAGAAATCTGCAAAAACAATCACACCAATAAATGCACAATTTTTGTTGTGATAAATGCCATAGGAAAATAATGAATGTTCCCATAAGAGCAAAGAGAATTTGGACACAAAGTTCAGGGATGTAACCATTAACTTTAGACCTAAGGGAGGAGAAAATATTAATTAGGAGAAGAGGGGAGATAGAAAATCGTGAGATTTAGGCACTAGTGGAGAGAACAGATTAGAGAGGACAATAGTGATACTAGATGCCAGTGGAACTCAAGCAGTACTCGTTCTAGAACAGGCCCTTTCTACTCCAATTGGTATCACAGACTATTTGAGTTGCAATGGCTTTTGAGATTACCTCATCCAGTCTCTCCCCCACTGTAAGAATCTCAAGCTCTATTTATCGATTGATTTAGAAAACATTTTAAAGCTTTTCTAGGCTCTGGAGAGATAGAAACAAACAACAGAAGTTCCTGCCTGCCTAGAATTTGTGTTCTAGTACAAAGAATCGGAAAACAAACAAACAGGTAAATATAGGATATGTCAAAGGATGGAAGGGCTATGGAGGGAAAAAGAACAGGGTGAGGGGGAGAGAACGTTATTGGTGTTTCTACTTAAATACAGAGGTCTAGAAAGACCTTGTTGGTGTGAAGGTGATATTGGGGTAGAGATCTGCAGGAAATAATGGAAAGAGATGTGCAGCTATTAGGAGGAAGAGCAGCCCAGGCAAAAGGAACAACAAAAGTAAAGGCCCCCAGGCAGGTGCATTTTGGTATATTCTAGGAGCAGGAAGGAGGCCAGTGTAGTCGGGGCTGGATGCACAAGGGCGGGAGAAGGGTAGGAAAGGAACGCAGAGTCGGACGAGGAGAACAGTTCATGTGGGGCCTTGCGAGCCCCTGTGAAGACGTGGACTTCTGTTTCAGTGAGATGGGGGACTCCTGGGCGGCCCTGAGCAGGGCAGTGACATCAATGATTTCCATATTTAAAAGAGTGCTCTGGGGACCCTGTGAAACCATTGAGCGTAGAGGTCAGAGCAGAAACAGGCAGACAGGTTAGAGGGCTACCGCAATGATCAAGGCACACAAATTGAGATGGCTCGAACCTGGAGAGGGAGTGGTAGAGAAGGTGAGAAATAACTGTACCCAAGATGTGTACGAAAGGTAGGGCTGACAACGTGGTGGAGTGGACACGGAGTGGGAGAGAAAGAAAGGAGGTCAAGGCGACTCCAAGGTTTATGCGCTGAGCCACTGGAACAAAAGAGCTACCACTGACTGAAATTGAAACTGCGGAAGGAAAACCTCTGGGAGAGGAATATAAGGAGTTCAGATTTGCACAAGTTAAACATAAACTGCCTGTTAGAGAGTTAGTGAGATATAGCGTATGTGGTTGGTTTTATGGGAGAAATTTTAGGGAAGAGACCCGGGTGGGATATATACAATTGGGACTACAGGATGAAATCATGTAGGGAGAGCATGTAGACAAGGAATCAGGCAATCTAGTCCATTATTCATGCATTTATTCCACAAATGTTCAACAGCTCCCAGTGCCAAAAATAAATGATCAAGAAGAGGAGACAGTTTCTCCACCCTATGAATCTAGGCTGGTGTTATGACTTGCTTTGACCAGTAGAATGCAGAGCAAGTGACAACGTGCTAGTCTTGAGCCTAAGCCTAACGAGGCCTTGCGTGTTTCCACTCTGTCTCTTAGGATCCTGCCACCATCACATACGTTAGCTGCTGGAGGGTAAAAAACCACACAAAGGAGAGCCAAGGCACAACAGCTAACGGCCAGCCAACCCCTAGACATCTGAGTGAGGCCAAGCTAAACCATCCAGCCCCCAGCCATCCCAGCAGCCCACCACACATGCACGAGAAAGCCCAGTCTGCATTACCTGAATCCAGCCCAGAACAGCAGAACCTCCTAGAGGGCCCATGGTCCCCTGAGAAATAGTAGATGGCGGTTGTTTTCAGCCAGTATGATTGGGGGGGGGTGGTTTTCTACGTAGTAATAATTGACTAATATGACCTTTGTCTTCCCAACTCTACATTTCCAAATTCTATCCATTGCATTTCAAATGTACCATCTCCATGAAGCTTTGCCTGATGCCTACAGCAAGAAATCAGCTCTCACTCCTCTAACGCACTACAGCATTTAATCTGTACCTTTCTGTATTTGTCAGAACAGGTTAGACTATGCTGCTGTAACAAATTAGTTTAACAAAGAAATAAGTATTTCTTGCTCCTGGTACATGGTGTGTGAGAATCGCTAGGGAGTTCTGCTTCACACATTCACTCAGGCTTCCACACTGATGCCAGCAGCACCATCCTGTGATACCGTCTGAGATCTAGGCTTCAAACAGTGCATGGAGAACTCGAATCTGCTCTCCACCACTTCTACTCACTGCTCTAGGCCTGACAATGTGGCCTCACCTAACTGCAAGAGAGCTGGGAAATTGATACTTGTCCTTGTCTATGCCATCCTTTCTCGGGGTACTATCTCTTTGTACCTGTGGTTGGCATGGCTTTCCTTCTTACACCAAACATGGCATATCCATGTCTAGAACTGGATTCATGCACATACATCCTGTGCAGTCTCAGAGGGCCCCATGCTTCAAACCTCACACTTCGTTCAATGATCTGCGATCGCCATTTTGAAATTCTTAGTAATTTTTTAACAAGGGGCCTCTCATCTTTGTTTTGGACCCTGCAAATTATGTAGCCGATCCTATTCATATCTAATCTAGTAATTCTCAAACCTGAGGGCTCACTGGAGGAACTGTAAAAATATACATATCCAAGTCTCACCTGAGAACAAATTAAATCAGACTCCGGGAACGAGGCCCTGGAAGTTTGGTGTTTTTAAAAAATTCTAACATGTTGTCAGGGTAGAGTATCACTGCCCTCATGTCACGGTCCAGATAATTTTTTTTGACATTTTCTTAAAACAAAATATGGTAAGAAGTAGAAATATGGTTAAAAAAAAATTCAAAAATAATAGAAAGGTATTTTAAAAGGAAAAATGTATCTTTTACCCACTTCCAATCACTAGTGACATTCCAATCACAGTGAAATAGTTGTGAACGAGGTTTAAGCAGTAATATTCTAGAAAAATGTTTCTGCATAAACAATTTGAATTATCAAAATAAAAATATGTTGTAATGAATTATAACACACTGAATAAAATAGGAAACTGTGAGTTCACACTGATATAAATAAACAGATAAATTAAAAGTTTGATGATGAACTGGATATTTAAATAGTTTTAACGTTCTTCCCCAACCAATACTTACTAATTTCAAAGGGAGAGAGAATAACTGCACAGTGAAGGGGTCTGGCTGGCACCACCTCAATTGTCATGTGATCACGCTGAACATCAGCATCAGAAAAGGGACAAATGAACAAATTGAAACCATGCACGACCTCAGAAGATGTGGGGAGAAAGGCACATCACCTCTCTAACATTTCTGCCAAAAATTCATAACCTAAATCTAATCAAGAGGAAAATTCAGGCAAACACAAATTAAGAAACGTTCTAAAAATTTCAAATGCATCTGGGTCATAGAAATATGGGAAAGTCTGAAGAACTGTTGCAGATTGAAAGAGGCTAAAGAGACAAAACAACCAAATGCAACACGTGTCTGGACCAGATCCTTTCGCAAAAGGCCAGAGATCCCATATCTATCTTAAGAAACAACAGTGCAAATATATGAAGATACACAAGGATGTTCACTACAGCATTGTTTCTGGTAGCAAGAAAATAAGAATACAATTTAAATATTCATCATTAGGGTAGAGTTAAATAAATTATGAGAAATCGTGCTGTGTAAAACAGAGGGCAATCCACATGTAATGACCTGGAAAATATCTCTGACATATCATTAGCTGAAACACTATATTTCAGACTAACAGGTACATCATGGCTCTATTCTTAATAAATGTATATATGTACAAGGCTGTTCAGAAAGTATCCAGCCACGTAACCATTCTCATTATATTAACAATGGTTAGATACTTTCCAGACAGCCTCATATATAAAAATCTTGTAGTAGTAACAAGTTTGTTTCTGAGGATAAAAGGAATTTCACTTCTTAATTGAGATATACATATATTTTAAAGGTATACTATTACCTATTTAACTTATTTTTATTTTTCAGTATTTTTCAAGGAATACACTTTTATGCAAGATTGACAATGGATCTTCTTTTTGGCTGTTGTAGTTTAGCAAATCGGTAATTTTTTAACCACCCTTGAAGAAATCTATGAGAGCTTTTAATTTTAAGGAACTTTCTATCTCAGCCTTAAAAGTCAAGCAGCATAAAACATAAATGAAAAAACCTTACTTAGAAAATAAGCTCAAGTTGTTTTAAAAAAAATCTAAAAGGAATAAAGTATCTGCAAGTAACTTACATTTCAGTAAAAAATCAATGTTTCTAATTTTAAGAAATTCAAAGCTGCCGTGGACTAATTACCATGCATTGAATTCCTACAAATGCAGATCTATTACATGTTTGTGTATATCTCTTTAGGCATAAAATAGAGACATTGGGGGAGATGGGGGGCACCGCTATAAGCTGTTTTCCTCCTTCCTTCCACAAACAATAATTTGGGTGTGAAAAGGACTTGTAAAACAAACACCAAGCTGCATATGGCTTTGTGTTCTGAAGCTGTAAGCATGAAGATCCATTTAAGAAACTATCTTCCTGCCTGCTGAGATAAACAGGTTCTAAGTACCCTATATAAATCTCCCAACCATGGAAGAAAATAACCCCTCACTTTTTTTCTTTATTTGGTCCCAATTAAAGTTCAAAATGGGGGATTTATAATCTCCACCTAAACAGGGCATCTGCAATTTGTAGCCTGACATAAATAACCAGTTTTAATGCCGTAAAAGGACAAGAAGGGTCAAGTCCATATATTTATATAGAAGGGAAAATGATGCTGACATTCAGCACTCCACCAAGACATCTCCTACGAAGAGGCCACAGCAGATAGTTGGCATTTTCGTCTCCCTGGCATCCGTTCCCTCTGCCTAATGTCACCTGTATTTTCTCAATGAGAATGACTTCTCCCATGGTTTTCAGTATTGGGAAAACAATTCCAGTTGATTCTGTTCGATGAGAGAAGAAAAAGGTCAGGTCCTCCCTATCCCTGCCCTAGGATAGCAAGGGGACAAGCACGTGACCTAAACTCTGCTATGGGAGCTTATCAGCTGTTCTGCAAGTTACTAAGCTACTGTCTCTTAGCTCCAAATTCACCTTCTCACCCAGCTTTGCAATGTCCGACTCGGGGCCCTGTAGACCGTATTTCTCAATGGCCAGGTGGCTTCTTGATTCATTCTGCCAACAGGGAAACTGGAAGGCAGGAGGAGGAAAGAAGCGACTTACTCCTCCCCTTTCAACATCAGCCAACCTGCTGCCCTTCACCTTGGCAGCTGCATTTCCTCCCAATGACAACTGGTTCTTTCCCAACTTTGTCCCACAGTCCTAGAACCATTCTCATCTCACTCCCTGGAGGTACCTGCCAGGCAGTACCTCTCCTCAGGGATCTGCGCCCAGCCTTATGGGCTCTTCTTTCAACTCCTGGGACACCAGGAGAGGCTGGCCAGCATCCTCCCCTCAAACGTCTGGGACTCTGCTTTGTGCCTCCTCTCCAAGCTTCGAGATTCTGATAACACCAACTTCTCTTTGCTTCCCAGCCCTAGGCATGGCAGCTTCTTCCTGCAGGTACTATATATATATCTGTGTTGCCTTGATGTTCATTTTTACGATCACAATCTGCCAACTTCTGTTTCACCAATTCTCTGCGTTGAAGTTTCTGTTAAAAAAAACTGGCATGGTTTTATTTTCTCCACTAGCCCCTGACTGCTACAGGAGCTCTCACCCAGGAAGCTGACCCCTGCGTAAGTGAGTAAGGAGGAGGAGTGCAGGTTGTAAGTTTCCATTACAGAATGGGCACGGCCGTAGACACTGTGCTGACTAGGTTTTCCTTGAGACAGAACCATCACCATGCTTCTTCTTCCCAAGCTGCCCTCCTCTCTCGGTTCCCCTCATCCTCATGCCTGGTCCTCCAGCCTCCTTTGGATTCTGTAGGCTGCCTGAAAACCATCCAAAAATTCCTTTTGCTTAGCTTAGTTAAAATCAGTTATTAATATATATGCAGAAAAGTTTGAGCCAATATCTTCATTGAGTCCATCTTTCAATCTGTAAGGATTCATTGAACAGCGTAGTTGGGACAAATGAATTCAACTCCAGGTACCCCGAGTACTTTATGCTCAAGCTTTAAAGAGCTAGAAAGCTGTATCATCAGTTTCTGATATCCTCCTAGCAACACCTCCTACCACATACACACATACAAACACACATGCCACACTCAGTCCCGACATTGCCAACCTCACATGGAAACGACTAATAGGAATCATTTGCTCACAGTTGACTCGGTTCATTCCCCTCGCACATCAGGTCCAGAGATGAGATGAGAGGGGCCGGAAGTCAAGCAGAAAGCAGTGAGAGTTGGGGCCATGATGCAGGCTTCTGGGGCACAGTCCACCCTCCATCCGGCTGCCACCTGGTCAACCCAGCATCTCTATCTCAGGCAGGGAAGTCTCCCTGAGAGTCAAAGGAAGATGGATAAGTGAGTGCACTGGGAAGGGAATGGAGGAATGTACAACCCTAGTCATTACAGAAAGCTTTTAACCTCACAGAAATCCATCTCCTTATGTGAGAGTCAGAAGAGAAGGAAAGCAGGAAACTAACAGATAGTTTTCTGAGATGCCGAGAGGGGTACGCAGTGGAGAAAGGAGACTGCAGTTCAATTCCTGGCTCTTCCACCTATTCATTATTTAACTTTGAACATAGAATTTTACCACAAAGTGTTTCATTTCATTTTCTATAAATTAAGATAAAAGCAAATGTCCATTCTACTCTACAAAGTTATTTTAGCCATGAGATACACTCATTCCGCAAATATGTGGGCTAAGCATTATTTTAGCAGCTGGGAACACAGCAGTGAGCAAGACAAAATCTTTACCATCTTAGGTAAAGATCTTTACATCTTAGTAGAGGGAGGCAGACAGAACACAAATAAGTTTAGAAATAAATATGACACTTCGGAGAACAACAAATGCGATGGGAAAATAAAATAGAGTAATTTGACTAAGAGTGATTGGGCTCATTGTGTTAGGAGGTCAGAGAAGGCTGCTTCAAGGAGGTGACACTTGAGCTGATTCACGAGGAGATTAAAAAGAGACGATGTAGAGAGAGAACATTTCAGACAGAGAGAACAGGGAGTGCCAAGGCTTGCAAGTGGGAGCAAGTCTGGTGTTGGAGGAACAGAAAGGTGGGTGAGCACAGCTGGACCAGAGGGAGTGCTGGAGAGTGGGGTCAGGTTGACCCTACGAAAACAAAACTTTTCACAGCTGGTCATTTGCACATGCTTTCGGCATCATGTAATACTAGCTCACTTGTATTCCCATTAGCTTACTTTATCATTTCAGCTTTTTGTTGCATAATTTCTTGTTCATTTTCAATGGCCAGTGACTTTCTAATACTTCTATTTTAAATTTTCTGTGCTCTTCCCCACTCTTTGCCAAATAGCTGTACACAAATTCCATATAAAGAGATTCTAAGAGGCCAGGTGCGGTGGCTCACGCCTGTAATCCTAGCACTCTGGGAGGCCGAGGCGGGCGGATTGTTTGAGCTCAGGAATTTGAGACCAGCCTGAGCAAGAGCGAGATCCCGTCTCTACTAAAATTAGAAAGAAATTAGCTGGATAAAAATATATAGAAAAAATTAGCCGGGCATGGTGGTGCATGTCTGTAGTCCCAGCTACTTGGGAGGCTGAGGCAGGAGGATCGCTTGAGTCCAGGAGTTTGAGGTTGCTGTGAGATAAGCTGACGCCACGGCACTCCAACCCGGGCAACGGAGTGAGACTCTGTCTCAAAAAAATGAAAAAAATTAAAAAAAATAAAAAGAGATTCTATGAGGTTTTTGTTTAGTGCAAATAAGTCCACCAATTTACGTCTTGTGTGCCAGGGAAGTAGTGTACTACAATGGGTAAGCAGTTGAGTTTTGGAATCAGGTCTTGGTTTAAATCTTGTATCTCCTACACAGCAGTAATATTAACCTGGACAAGTTAATTAGCTTCTCTAAGCCTTTATTATTTTCATCTATAAAATAGACTTAAGGATACCTAACTTAGAGAATTTTGTGAGACTTCTGTGACTGCACGTGTGTAAGTCACAGAAGTGGGCACAGGGACAGCACTCAATGAATGCTAACTATAGGTGGCCCTTTGTTCATCGATGTTTCCTCTTTCTTCCTCACTTTTGTCTACTAATTTCCTCCGGTTCTGTCAATGCTCAGCTCATATGTCATCTTCTGCAGCATACCTTCCCTGGAGTTCCAGGCTGAGCTGAGGCTCCCCATTATTTTAAGCCTTATGACTTACCACATCATATTGAAATTCCCTGTCTCCATGTCTATCCTTCTCTTCTACTATTAGATTCTTGACAGCAAGTAAGGTGCTTCACTCATCTTTGCATCCCAAGCGCAGAGCCCAATATCTTACACATAATAAATTCCCAGTGTGCTTGGTAAATTCAACTGTGAATCATTTTTGACCAGACACCAGCCACTGATAAATACTCTCTGACTTGGACATCTCATTTGCTGTGTGGAAAAAGCAACCCTTTCTGAGACTTAGAGAAAAGGAGAAGAAAGAAAACTTTACCGTCCCTGGCAAGGGATGGTTTTAATCTGTTGTTTGTAACTCAAGACATATACGTAATTGCAGTTTTTAATTTGTATGACATTAGCTGTTAGTGTTAAGTCAAAGAAATAATCCTGTGATTGCCCCAATGCTTGGATACTCTATCATTGAAGGAGGAAGCAGAGCCCTTTAAAAGGGAAACTGAAAGAAAGAATTCACCTAATCGCTAAAGAATGTTGGAAATCTGAGTTTTCAAAGGCAGCCAGAGAGCAGTTAAATGTTATCAGTATTTTAGCCTTCTCAAGAATGAGACTTCTAACTACTTTCTCAAATATCCAATGGCTGTGCACAATAAAATAGTCCACACTATAATGGAGAAGACAGTATCCCTTGGGCGGGGTCTTATTTTAGTTCTTAGGACTAGTATGAGTGCCCTGGGTTCAATCTACCACATGACTCTACATGTAGCTGACAGTCCCAGAGAAATCTGGGATGCCCTCTGGAGTTTTGCACTGTGGCCCTCCCCCCCTTGGTTCATTCCTCCTTCTGTTGTCAGAGATAAGAGCCCAGTAATCTGCAAACTGCATCAGGTGTGAGAACTCATGCTGCTATTAGAGAAATGTGGTCTGATATTTTCACCCAAACATAATGGAAATTGGTTTAAAAGGCAGAAGATGCAGATCTCTACCTATTTATGGAAAAGAGTGCATCTTAGCTCTGAAAATGCTTCCTCCCCCAAGAGGCATCCATCCCCAAAACGGAACAGTCAGACAAATGTCATGCTGGTTTCTGCGAGGTTGTTATACTCTCATGTCCTCTCTTGCAGAAGGGAAAAGGCAAAAACACATTCTTATATTTCTTCACCTGAGCCAGGAAGCAGCTTCTGCCGTAATTGAACTGAGGTAATCAAATGTGGTTCACAAATTGATTCTGCCTATCAGTAAAAAGCTCATTTAAATAAACTGATTGATACCAACTCAGGACAAAGACACAATTTTCCTTACCCCTCAACAAATAAATCTGTTCTCATTGTTAACGTCAGAAATGTTGAAAAGAAAAATAGCACAGAAAACAGGAAGAAAGACAAGAAATCGAGAAGCAGATACAGAGTATGTTATCAAGGAAAACTCTGTTTGACATTCCGCCTATGTCCCCAAAGCCCAGTTATAAAGAACATGACAAATCCTCCCTTTTGTATCACCCTCCCCTCTCCGGAGAATTTCACTGTCTGGTAACTTCTTTTCACACTCCATGGGTGATCCTAAATAAACCAACCTTGGATGGGATGCTCCAGCGTCAGGGATGATCTCACTATTTTAGAGAGGAGACGATGTGTCATCTTCTAATGCAAAGCATCAGGATCTTATTTAGTTAGTTATTCATTCATTTATTTATTTATTTTTACTTTTTAAGTTAGATGCCAAGGGCCTAGCAATTGGAACAGAGAAAACCTTTTAAAAATAAAGTAAAATAAATAGCCCACATTGGCCTGTTAGTGATCATTAGTGTGGAACCAGTTTCTACTTATAATTTACTCATTTCCACCTGCTCTCAGAAACCCCATGCCTGACTTCCTAGAGAAATCACAAAAACTGCTGAATCGCAGCTACTGACTTGGAAATGGCCTTTGGAGAAAATCCTCTAGCTCTTTGCGCACCTTCTGCCTCCTCTTTAAAGCTACTGGAGACCCAGAGCTTTTATATTTTCTCCCTGCACTTGTCTATTCCATGCTGATCTTCCCCTTTCTTGAATCTTATTATCCATAGCCTTTAATCGCATAGTGTGCTACAGTTTTCTCTGCCCCATCCACACTGTCAGCTTCTTGCAGGTAGTAGCCTTAGCTTATATCTCCCGCAGCATCTAGCACTGTGAGAGCAAAATTATGGTTGTTCAAAAACACTACCCCAGCGATCCTGCTTGAGCTGCGTCTCCCGTCTGCACAACTGCTCCGTGATACCTGAGGTCCATTCATTCAGTCTCCAACGTGTGGCTGCTCTGCAAAAGTGCCCGGGACTGGCTCTCTCAGTGTTTCAAGAAAATAAGAAGTAGTTACCAACATTCAAGTATCAGGAGGCTTTATCTAATATTTCTGATTCCTGGCTTCTTTTTAGGAATTGGGTGATTTGGCAAACTTGGCCCCGCTCTCCCACAGCAGCAACTCAGTGGAGCTGGGTAGCCTTTGTGTGCGGCACGTGCTCGAAACCCAGTGATGCTCAATTCCAGCCAGCATCACTCACTTATTTCCTGCTTGGTTCAAAAGTACATGAGTTTGACCTACATCCGCTTTACAGGAAATTCATATTATTCTCCCATAAGTCTATGACCTTTAAAATCAGCTTTTTTGTCTGAAACCAAATCTGTTGCCTCAGACTATGGGAATGGAGCTGAGTTTTGGCTCCTTCCCTATCTCAGTTGCTGTCCTCACTGTCCCAGTTACTCAAGACCAAAGATGGATCTCTCTGGCTCCGTCCCATCGTGCTCTAAATCCTATCCATTCCACCTCAAAATCATTTTCAAAATCTATCCTCTCCTTGCCATTCCCACTGCCCAGCTTTCTGGCCTTCTGTATTTCTTAGCTGGATCTCCTAACTTGCCTTCCATACTTCAGTCTTTCCTCTTCAAGTTCATCCTTCATGCTTCATTTCTCTGGTCAAAAACGTCAAAATCTTCCCGTTGCCTACAAACCCAAGTCTGAACTCCATGGCCTCCACCCATCTGCCCCAGTCTGCCCTGATGGCCAGCCCAGCACTCTGTCTTCCAGAGACACCTCCGTCCCAGCAGGCTATGCTGCAGTCTTCAAAGTAGCCCTGTACTAGTTCACCCCGAGGCTGAGCACCAAGGCGTGCACCCCGGTCCATGAGATTTAGCTTAACTCATCGCCCCTCCTGCGTGAATGGACCATTTAAAGAAGACCCGGGGAAAGGAGCTCAAACACATGACTTTCTTTCTATCATGACCAGATTCCAGCCATGGTGGCTTAGGATAAGGAAGCTACTTCCTGAAGGAATAGAGACTTCCTGAAACCTCTTAAAGCATCCCATGCAAGTACCAATTTTGCCTGAGTAAAATCAGCCTCTTATGGTCCTTAATATCAATCATTTCTCTGACTTTGGGGTTCCCTTGAGGTTCAATTTAAAGATTTCCAATGGAGGGGAAAAATTATAGTTTATTTCTTACTTTTAGAAACAAGAATAAGAGCTAACGTACCTTTCAGGAATCATACTAGTTATATCCTGATTTATGTGTGTAGTATTTGGGTTTCAACAAGGTTTGATTTCCAGGGGCCAAATTGTTAAGCACATAGAAAGTTCTTATAACTGTCTGAAGAAAATGTTTTCAGACCTCCCTTCCCTTGCCCAGCTTCCTATTTCTGTTAATGGGCTTAAAACTAATTAGAGTAAATTAATTCCTCAGAATAATAACAATTGCCGAGGAGTCACACACTAACACTTTATTCTTAGAAACAAGAGCTTCCTGGGAGTTGGGAAGCAATTACAACTCCTTAATGATCTATGGAAGGAAGGGGGAAAGGCTCTGTATCAATTATGTTTTATTTATTTCTTTCAGAAACTTTTAATGAATTTAAGGGGAAAATTATAAATCTCAATAAAAAGCGATTACCCTCTCTGAACTGCGCTCCTCCAGTGGCCACAAGCGGCTCATCAGGCTGGCCTGATAGCATTGGGGACAGTGAGAAAGTACTACAGAAAACTGTGATGAGCAGTGTTAATTATTCATGAGCACTTTCCCTTCGTATTTGTTCCATTTGAAAAATGCTTGGATGTCATCAGCATATGGGACTCCTGGAGAAAGGTCTGACTCGCAGCCTTGAAAAGACAAACGTGGAGAAGGCTGAGCCACCCTACCCAGATGAGGGAACCCAATCTGAACTTTACTCTTAGTTGTTCTTTGATCCAGTTTAAATGATGTGCAACCGAACTGTACTTCCTGCAGCCCAAATATCTCTGGCTGGACAAAGAACATTAGCGTCTAAGGCCAAAAGTTCTCAGTGTTTGTGTACTGAGTGTTCCAAGGGGTCAAGGGAACTGTCATGTCCCTCTCACCTCCAGTATCTCTCTTGAATCTATTCCTTTCCGTCCATCCACGCAGTGAGAGACTTACTATCAGCCGTGCCATCCCACCTCGTGCTTAGTGTGATTAGCCCACCCTAATCTCAGCTTCCCATCTCACTCCTCTTTTATCTATTTTCCACATTACAAACTGTGTCGTAGGAAGAATCATTCAGTTCTTATCATCGCCATTGTCATCACTGAAATTATATTATCATAGCTATAGTATCATGTAGGTCTTAATTGTAAGCAAGAGAAATAAGCTCTGGCTAATTTAAGCAGAAAATAATGAACTTAATGGATATTGGCTGCTTTCCATCATCCCTAGGAAGTCCAGAGAACCACTTCTGAAGCTACACAATAGAAATTCGTTTTTGTCAGGAATGGTCTGATGAAGGCACACAGCCTTCACTTCCAAACATAGATTGTGCAGTTTGTACCATTAGCACCCCTGAGACGGGTCTTTCAATGTTGCTGCTAGAACCACTGCCTCTGTTGACTCCAAGAATCACATGCAGCTGCCACCACTAGTACCACCTTCTCCAAAAAAGAGGTTTGCATGTTGGTATTTCATTGTATAATAGGCTACAGACTCAAAGTCTGTGTCAGACGCATCCAGTTAGTGAAGTCTCAGCAAATACCCCTTGTTTCATGGGGTACTGGCGTTGCCAGCCCCTATAATGGGCTGTGACTCATAAGGTAGAAGGTTCTCCAACAAAGAAAATGGTGGCCAAAAATAATGGCTAATGACCACTTTAATACCATTTATTTAGCACCTGCTATATGCCAAAGACTTTATATACATTATCGTTACAATATCTCAGCAAAATAGGTGTTTTGTCCATTTTATAAAATCCTGAACTTTCAGGATCAAGAGTGAACAAAAATGATTAAAGTTTAACTCAAATTAAAAATTTGTTGGCTCTAATTGAAATGTGAGTTCCGTGAAAGCAAGACATTCTCTCATACAAGATGAATCCCTAATACCTTTAGTTATGTTTGGCACAGAGCAGGAATTCAGTGAAGCATCAGTGTTGCAAAAGATGTCATTGCAACTCAGCATCACTCAATCTCTCTGCCCTGTACCATGTTTTATACCCTGACATGTTACATTCTTAAAGACAAAAATCTTTTTTTCATCATCTCCCTCCATATATACCAGAATTAAATCTCACTGTCCTGACCAAGATCACATACCTATCCCTGAAGCAACCATGGAGGCCAAGGTGACAGAAGGCTCAGTTGGCCAATCCTGGGCCATATGACCACTTCTGAACTTTTAGAAAAATCAGACTGAACTATGTGGACTTAAATAAAGGAGAGAAAATTCCAAAAATGAACATAGGGTCCTTCACCATTGATAAAAGTAGTGAAAATGACACTAAGCATGCAAAATCAACAAATGCCTACTGTGTAGAGCATGGTTCTACACTGATACAGCATTGTCAGCTTTTCAAAGTGCTTAAATATCAATTCCTTCCTCTGTGCTCTCAAAGACACCATCAGTGCACAATAGCCTCATATTTACAGATAGGGAAACCAAAGATCTGAGGGAGGAAGTGACTTTCTCAGGATCACATAGTAGAGCAACAGTCAAACCAGAACTTAAAGCTGGGGCTCCTATGTTTGCCCAGTGCCTATTCTCTCAGGTCCTGAAATTCTGCGAAAATATGAGAGGGTAGGAAATAATAAGCCATCTCAGGAGCAGGCTTTGAACTGAGGAACCTGCATTCAGGTAACTCTTCTATCACAAAATGTTTTATTTTCCTTAAAATAATCCATGTAATTAATTTAGAGCCTCTCATTAACTAAAGCAATGTCTTACTGCCTTCACCATTCACAGCCACGGTGCTGATTAGTTAGTATCTTTCATACCCTATTTAGGAGAGGATGTTGTATGTTTTGTCACACCCTCTGTGTAAGAAATTTGACATTTCAGATGGCAACAAATGGCTAGAAAATTGGCCCCTTGAGACTAATAGCCCAGCAGCATTTACATGTAATTATTTTGCCAAAGAATTTAATTTCGTTGAGCATAAAAGTTATGCTGAGTGAAAAGACCCCAAACAGTGAACCCTGGACTCAAAAGGACATTAGCATGAGCCCTGGATTCTAGAACATTCATTTCAATGCTTGAAGAGAATTACCCATGTCTGAGTATATTTCTGAAACAAATTTAGATGTTTTGCTCTATGTGGCACTAATCACTCAGCCACTGCTGTAAGTGGGCTCTCTGTTGATCCCCACACTGTCATTTCTGCCACTGTTCTATAGCTCTGATTGCCTGTCTCCCGAGTCACAGGTCATGAATTAATGATTTTTGCCTGGGTATTCGCACGGCCGCCGCTCTTCCCAGTTAAAGGCCTTGTGCTCATGCTGGTTTAGGAGGGCAAAGTGATTACCATTAGCCCTCTCCCCCCCCTTTTTTTAGACACACTTAGAGAATAAAACCCAAAGATACTGTGACTTAGCTAATGAAGTATAGCTAGACAGTGAGAGAGGAAGTTATCTGATTCTCTAACTATACCGTTCTCATTACCGAGTGTTCATTTGTCCATTCATTTTATATTATTATTGAGCATCTACATTATGTCAAGCATGTATTATATATGCAAATATATAGTTCAACTAAAGAGATAAAGAATCTGTTTTTACGAAGCTTATATTCTGGTGAAACACACGGAAAATAAGTAAGCAAATTAATAATATAAAATCGTTAATATTGTTAGAATTGCCATACTACCAAAAGCAATCTACAGATTCAATGCAATGCCTACCAAAATGTCAATGACTGTCTTCACAGAAATAGGAAAAAAAATATTAAAATCTGCATGGAACCACAAAAGACAAAATAACTGAAGCAATCCTAAGCAAAAAGAACAAAGCTAGAAGCATCATACTACTTGACTTCAAAATATGTTATAAAGCTATGGTAACCCAAGCAACATGACATTGGTATAAAAGAAGACACATAGAGCAATGGGAAAGAATAGAGAACCTATAAACAAATCCACATATTTATAGCCAACTGATTTTTGGTAGAGGCACCAAGAACATACCTTGGTGAAATGACATCCTCTTCAATACGTGGTGCTGAGAAAATTGGATATCCATATACAGAGGAATAAAGTTAGACCTCCACCTTTGACCTATACAAAAAGCAAGTCAAAATGGATCAAAGACCTAAATGGAAGACCTGAAACTATAAAACTACTAGACGAAAACATAGGGGAAATGCTTCAGGACACTGGTCTGGGAAAAAGATTTTACGAATAAGAGACCTCGAAAGCACAGACAACAAAAGCAAAAATAAACAAATGGGATTATATCAAACTGAAAACTTCTGTATGGCAAAGGAAGCAATCAACAGAGTGAAAAGGCAATCTATAGAATGGGAGAAAATATTTGCAAACTATTCATCTGACAGAGGATTAATATCAAGAATATATAAGGAATTCAAACATCTCAACAGCAAAAAGCAAACAATCTGATTTAAAAATGAGCAAATGATCTGAACAGACATTTCTCAAAAGAAGGCATACAAATGGCCAACATGTATATGAAAAAAATGCTCAACATCACTAACCATAAGGGAAATGCAAGTCAAAACCTCAGCAAGGTATCATCTCACACTAGTTAGGATGGCTACTACCAGAAAGACAAAAAGCAACAAATGCTGGCAAGTATAGGGAGAAAAGGGAACTCTTATATACTGTTGGTGGCAATGCAAACTATTAATAGTACAGTCACTATAAAGAACAGTATAGAGATTTCTCAAGAACTAAAAATAGAACTATAATATGATCCAGCAATCCCACTATTGGACATTTATCCAAAGAAAGGAAATCAGTATATCAAAGAGACATCTATACCCCCATGTTTTTTACAGTACTATTCACAATAGCCAAGATTTGGAATCAACCTAGGTGTCCAAGAACAGATGAATGAATAAAGAAAATGCGGTATATGTACACAATACTATTCAGTCATTAAAAAGAATGTAGCAACATGGACGGAACTGGAGGACATTATGTTAAGTGAAAATAAGCCAGGAATAGAAATTTAAACACTGCATGTTCTCATGCATATGTGTAAACCAAGAAAAGTTGTATCACAGAAGCAAAAAGTACAACAGAGGATATTAGAGATTAGGAA
>CAUYSK010019591.1:0-14293 GCA_963575035.1 Avahi laniger | reverse complement strand
AAGTGGAGATAGTGGGCAACCTTGTCTGGTTCCAGTTCTAAGTGGGAATGCTTTCAGTTTTTCCCCATTCAGTATGATGTTGGCTGTGGGTTTGTCATAAATAGCTTGTATCATTTTTAAGTAAGCCCCGTCTATACCTATTTTGTTAAGCGTTCTTATCATAAAAGGGTGTTGAATTTTGTCAAATGCCTTTTCTGCGTCGATTGAGAGTATCATATAGGTTTTGCTTTTGCTTCTGTTTATGTGGTGAATTACATTTATAGATTTGCGAATGTTGAACCATCCCTGCATCTCTGGAATGAAGCCCACTTGATCATGGTGGATTATTTTCTTAATAAGCACCTGAATTCGGTTAGCTAGAATTTTGTTGAGAAGTTTTGCATCTATATTCATAAGAGATATTGGTCTGTGGTTTTCTTTTTTTGATGCATCCTTTCCTGGTTTTGGTATCAGAGTTATGTTGGCTTCATAAAATGTGTTGGGGAGGAGTCCATCCTTCTCGATTTTGTGGAATAGTTCCTGCAGGATAGGCACCAGTTCTTCTTTGCAGGTGTGGTAAAATTCAGGTTAAGAAACAATGGTGACATAGCATCTCTTATATACTCCTGGAAAGGGCTGGAACACATTCTACTAAGCGAGGTATTCCAAGAATGGAAAAATAAGCACCACATGTACTCACCATCAAATTGGTATTAACGGATCAACACATAAGTGGATATATAAGAATTACATCTATTAGATATTGGGCAGGGGGAAGGGGGGAGGAGGGAGGAGGGGACGGGTATATGTGTACACAAAGAGTGCAATGCGCACCAAGCAATAAGATGGACATATTTGAAACCTGGACTGAGAGGGGGAGGGGGGGCAAGGGCAACACACGTAACCTAAACATCTGTACCCCTATATTATGCTGAAATAAAAAAAATCTATATTTTAATTAAAATGTATCTAGTTTTATATCTTTCTAAAATATTTTTGTTCTCTCTTAAGCTTTATGCCTGATTTGGATTCTCCTTGGTTTGTTTTTCTTAAAATGAATATGTTTGGTGTTTTATGTACTTTATATTTCTCTCAAAATCATTCTCAACTCTGACTGAACATAGAAATTAGCAGGGGAGATATAAAATATGTTAATTAATTAAACTAAAACAAATATATAAATAAATTGATGCTCTGCCTTTAACCCAGATATTTGATTTAATTGATAGCCTCACTACTGGCAGGTGTTAAACTCTACATCAATGGTTTTAAAGTGAAGACAGAGATAAGAACCATGCAAATGAAATATTTTCTAAAGGCTTACTGCCCCCTATTCCTCCATACATTTTATATAATCTACAGATTCATCTCTGGGCTTTGATCAGCAGGAGTATTGCAAATGTTTCAGGAAATGGCTGCAGGTACCATAGCATTTGGTTATGCTTCTCATGAATGTGAAAGTCCACACAAAAGTAAATCATCAGCAACATTTAGAGCTTTGGGTTGTTGATAATGTTCATAAAATCCTTTTTTAGGAAGTAGATAGTAGCTTAATCACTTGGTCTAAATAACTTAAATGCTATATCACAGACAGCTGTATCTATATCATTCTCATTATTTTTTTCATGAATAAATACACACAGTAATAAACTACTATAAATAAAATTAATCGCATATGCTTATGCACATAATAGGAGCCTGCTGAAAGTTGTGCTGTTTTTAAATCTATGAATCTGTTGATACGGCCCTTATATGTAAACACTCACAGATGGGCACACTTTATTTAAAACATCTGCAAAATGTTGCTGGCAAGATTTCAGAAAAACCTTGAATCATTTTAAAATTTATGTCATGCCACCTGGTGATTGATGATTTTTGTGGGTTTTCCTTAGGAAACCATACATTAGAATATTAAGATTTTTTCACTGGTGCCAGCAGTGGAACTTGGTAAAGTGAACACTGTTGTTTTTGTCTTTCCTTGATTCATCTATATGTTAATTTCTTCTTTCCTTCACTTGGTCATTTATTACTTATTATAGAGAAAGAATTCTGTAAAAAAGCAAAAAATAATACGAACGATTCTTCCCCAAATATATTTCATATTTACCTTCCTGATTAATGAAATTAAATTATGTAGAAACTTGAACAATTTCTTTTACCTTCTTCCTTTACTGATCAAATTCAATCTTTCCCTAGGCTCATATTGTCCCTGCTTAGATTCTCAGATGTTAATATTTATATTTCTGAATTAATTTAAAAAAAGAAAGGGAGCTACACCACATTTATTTCTACTTAATATTTCTTCACTTTACCTATAATTAGTCCCTCGATCTATGTGCTGTTCTATTCTGGCCCTATCCTTAAATTTACTCTTGATTTATGTAAGAATTTTGAAGACAAGTTAATTTACCCCAGTATAGAAAAGAAGTCCCAAGAAATTCTGAACTCTCAAAGTTGTTATGACTATTGCAAAGAGCAAAGATAAAACAAGAGCAGAAGCACATTAGTGAGATAATAAACTATCTTTTCACTTTTTGAAAAGACTGTTCTTTCCACATTGAATAGTCTTGGAACCCTTGTCTGAACAACACATAAGTGCACATATAAGAATAACATCTATTGGATGTTGAGCGGAGGGCAGGGAGGAGGAGGGAGGAGGGGACGGGTATATGAATACACAAAGAGTGCAATGCGCACCACCCGAAGGATGGATATATTTGAAACTGAGACTTGGGCGGGGGGGGGGGGGCAAGGGCAACATACGTAACCTAAACATCTGTACCCCTATAACATGCTGAAATTAAAAAAAAATTATTTGAACATATATGTGAGGGTTTATTTCTGAGTTTTCTATTCTATTCCTTCAGTCTGTATGTCTATCTTTATGCCAGTATCATGCTGTTTTGTTTAGGATAGCTTGTATAATAGTAACTCTTAAAATCAGAAAATATAATTATTCTAGCTTTATTCTTCTTTTTTAAGATTGTTTTGGCTATTTAGAGTCCCTTGAGATCCCATATAAATTTTAAGTTTTTTTTTTATTTCTGCAAAAAACATCATTAGGATTTTGATTGAGATCATATTGAATCTGTACATCACTTTCAGTCCGTATTGACATCATAACAATATTAAGTCTTCTAATCCATGAAGATGGAACATGTTTCCATTCTTTTATTTCTTAGATCAATATTCTATATTTTTTATTGTACAAGTCTTCCACTTTCTTGGTTAAGTTAATTCCTAGGTATTTTTTTCTTTTTGGTGCTATTCTACACGGAACTGTTTTTGTTAACTTCCTTTTCAGATCATTCATTGTTAGTATATAGAAATGAAACTGATACTTGTGTTTTTACTTTATATCTTGAAACTTTGCTAAACTTTGTTTATTAGTTCTAACTAAAGAGTTAATTCTAACTAAAGAACTTCTATTAGTTCTTTAATTAGTTTCTTCAGAGAGTCTTTTGGGCTTTCAACATTTAAGATCATTCCATCTGTGAAAAGAGATAATTTGGCTTCTCTCTTCTGATTTGAATAACTTTTATATTTTTTTCTTGCCTAATTGCCCTTGCTCCAAAGTAGTTGTATCAGACAGATTCTACCACTTCAGTTGTCTAGATAGGGAGAGGGATTCCTGTGCTTCCTACTCTGACCTCACCTAACATCTTCCAATTCTTCCACTCTCAACTGAAGTTATAATCAGACTTGCCTAAACAATCAACATTTTTGATATTAAATTATTCATTGTTCTGATGTTATCTCATAAATATCTTTTAAACACTTAGACGTTTTATATTCGTTATACCATCAATTATCATTTTTGATAAAATATTAAGTAACGTATACAGTATGAGAGTAACTGTGAGGCCAAGAATAATTGTACCTGAAGTCACATTATGTTATAATTGAAATTCAGTTTTCCTACCATGTTGGAAAAACCCTGTTAATAATTATTTAATAATGTCAAAATAGAGGAAAATAATTGGTTCACGTATTTTATTTTAGTTGCATTAATCATCCTCAGTTGCAGTATACTTAAGTAGTTTCCCCTCACTATTGAATTAACCATTGACCAATAAATCTGATGCTTTGCAGAAACGTCTTAAATCAGATCAAGGTCTACGTAATCATAGAATCTAGTCAGAACAAGATTCATATGGTGGGACACAAAATAAACAACCACTGGATTTATTTTAATGGAATATTGTCATGTTAGACCTTATTAAAATTTGCTTTCTCACTGTTATGTGGAAATGCTACCATTCTTCTCTATCTGTACCTGAAATCGATCTATTAGGGTCATCATACTGGATTATAAAAACAACATAAGAAAATTATGTTGAAATTACCACTATTAAATATTAACATAATACAAAAAGAGATGTGGATTTCTGATACTCTTACCTCATCACACATTTGAATTAGCTTCTCTGATTTCAGACCCTAAGCAAATATGCAAGAAAACTTCCTTTAGGTAAAAAAAAAAATACTCTGTTCAGGCCAGGTATATTGGCTCATGCCTCTCATCTCTGGACTTTGATAAGTCTAGGAGGGAGGATTGTTCAACACCAAGAGTTCAAGACCAGCCTAGCAACATAGTAAAAGTCTATACGAAATGTTTTTAAAAATACTTAGATCAGCACGGTGCCATGCACCTGTAGTCCTATCTACTTGTAAGGCTGAGGTGGGAGGATTGCTTGAGACCAGGAGTTTGGGGCTGCAGTGAGCTATGATCATGTCACTGTGCTCTAGCCTGAGTGACAGAGCAAGACCCTGTCTCAAAAAAATATTGTTTTCATAACAGTAGTAAAAAATAAGTGGAATTTGAATAAAGAGTATAAGAAGATCATATGGAAGATAGGCTCATTAAGACCATTCAGTGTATATGGAAAGTGAAGAGAGATATGGAAGGTTATTTTCACTTGAATCTATGTATAAAAAGATGGTTTTCAAAAAAATATTTTACAGTGAAATTCAAGAAAAGTATCCTATGAATTTCAGATTAACATTTGTCATTAGAGGTAAGACTTGTTGTCAAACACTGAATTCATCTTTATTGTATTTTAATTTGATGAAAAATTCAGGTCATAATGTTTTGCAAGTAAAATTGAAAAAAATGTGAAGACCAAGAACATAATTATAAGCACAGTCCTCATGTAACAATGTTGTACACAGTACCTCCATTTTGGATTTTTAAAAAAATGGGAAGTTACCACTCAAAATAACATGGTAGTTATAACCATAAAATTGAAATACATGAATCTTATTTGTGAATTGTTCATCTTCTAGAACTAAAAATATGTATCCCAAGAGATTAAATACAATGAGTAAAATATCAAAATTAACGTTTTCATAGTGACGTTTAAAATAAATACTAAAATATGTGAGTGTAAAGTTGCCTAATTTTTTTTAAAATATCAAAGGAAATAGTAGGGCCATGTATTTATATTTAAAATTGTAGAATTTCCTGCTACAATATATGAAACTATTTTCAAAAAATTAAGCATACCTACTAAAACTTCTTACTTTTTTAGACTTCTTATTTTTTCAGGGGCACAATATATATAAGAGGCAATATTTAATTCTCTAAAAATAAAGTTTATCTTATTTAAAGAGCCTGCAATTTTAGTTTTGATATAATTTTGATAATAATTATGTCTCAAGTAGTAGCTCAGCTATATTTTCCCAACACTTCAAATGTTTTTCAATGTACATTATTTTTATTGTCTTTCCACTAATTGGTTACTATCAATAAGGAGTTTGTACATGTTTGTATACCTTGAGTAATTCAAAACAGAAGTTTTCCTAATGAAATAACACCAGAGTAGTTTTCTCAAAAAGTACCTCACTTTCGTCTCATATTTTTTCAAGAAAAGTGCTTCATCGGTAATATTTTATTTACTTTATTCAGATTATTTATGAGAGAGCCTAAGATATGGACAGTTGAGAATTCACTGAGTTTGCAAAAACATGTTTATGCTTATTTCAGTGCCTGATTTATAATACATGTTATGTGTACACAATAATTAGGTTTGACCATCATTTTCTTTGTAAAATATCACCTGGTAGCAATGTTGTGGTAGACCTATAGTGTGGATATAACTCTGATCAGAGGCTACAGATATTAACCAAAAGAACTTGGCTGTTTTTTTTTTTTTTCCTTAAAAGTGGCCTAGTTTATTTCAGAAGAGAGTTCTAAATATTGTTCCTATTAAAGACAAATTCACTGGTCAAGGTTCTGAAAGTTATAACCAGTTACTCAGTAAGTGTGTATACAGAGAGGAGTTTTTTAGCCACAAAAAAAGGTTTATATTTCTTTCTATGCTATTTTATAGTTTTTCACTTTTAAATCATTTCTTGGTAGATGAAGAAACATGAGTTGTGGCTAATTTTTTAACTTAAATGAGAAGGTCTTGAATACATGGCTCTTAATAAAGGAGAAAGTTTGGCTCTTCTGTCCTGAACTTTCTTTTTCAGAGCGTCAGCTTGTCTTCTTTGGTTCTGTACTGTTAGCAACCTCTCTTATGTAAGGAATTCTTCAAGTACTCCATCACAGTTTACTAAGGCTCCTCTTTGGTTTACTAAGGTTTCTTTTGGCATACTTTGCCTTCCACCCTCAAGTTTCCAGAAGGAACCTATTTTGTCGCTGAACACTATGTTAATAATATCCCTCTCCCAGAGAAAAAAGTAATTTCTAAAATAGAAAATAACAAAAAAACAAAATTAAAAATAATAGTATTGAAAAGAAAAGATGAGATGGAGCAATTAAATTCCAATATTTCTAACAGCACAAGAATAAAGTTTTAACTTAAATACCATCAGTGATTATAATGTACCTTCCCAGTGTAATTCTAAATATTTCATCTATAAAAATTTAATAACTCCAAAATTTATAGATCTGTCTTAATATACATAAAATGTACTAAATGATAGCAATTTTGATTCTATATTATTATAAAAGAAAACTGTATGATAAAATATAGACCACACATGTAATTAATAGAATGATTCTGAATTTAGAAAACAATTACTCTAAATTCTCATAAGAAAGTAGTAAATCTTGGACTCATATGAAGTATAAAAATGTCAAGTTTCAACACCCATTATGATATTAAAAATTAATAAAATAAAAATAGAAAAACATTCATTGGTATGATAAAATATCTGTTACACAGATTAAAATAAACCTCTGATTTTTTCATGTTAAATTCACAGTAAACTAAGGATAATTCCTAGCAACAGTATAATTTTAGTTTTTATATAAGCACTGTCATAAATCCAACTAGAAAATAAACTGAATAATTGGAATAAATCTTGGAAAGAAAAGGACAAAATTTTAAATCTTTGCCAGAGATATAATAATTGTAACAGTTACTATGAACATTTACCTAGTTATTATGAACTTTGCAGCATAGTGTAAGTGTAGAAAACATAAAAATTTTTCTTCAAACAGAAAACATCAAAGAAGTATGCAATGATATTATTGATTATTCAAAATATAAAATGTTACAATATCAAATGGCAAAATTTTCTAACTCAAAGGAGTGCATATTGATCAAAGCTCATTTATTACTGCATTCATATCAAAGTATCTTTTGGTTTAGTTTTTTTATCATTTTAATATTCGATATTTATTAAAAAGGAATGCTCACACATTATATACAATTCCTCCTCTCTCAATCAACACACATTCACACACACAGAGAGAAATATATGCAACAGATAAAATATAATTACATATATATGTCCATGTCAATATGCTACATTGCCCAGTTTGGGTTCTGTCACATTCATCAATTACAGTTATAATAAACTTTTACATTGGATATCTTACCTTCCTCCAAGAATTCCACATACTTTTTAGTAAATTGACACTATCATTCTTTGGAATTCCCTGAGAAGTCTGATTTTGTTTGTTTGTTTGTTTTTAATCTATTACCTCTGTTAAAAGAACAACTTTAGATAAACTAGATTTAGCAGAGTTTTTCTGAGCACAGAACAATTCATGCATCAGGCAGCAACCTGAACAGGAGAGATTCAGAGAGTTCAACCCAGCAAAATGGGCATGCAGGATTTATAGACAAAAAAAAAAAAGTGACACATAGCAATAGCTTTACTTGTTACAGCTCAGTATTTGCCTTACTTGGGTATGGTGTGATGAAGCATTTGCCTTATATGAATATTGTTTGACCAGTTGGCAACCTGTTATTGGCTGAAACTCAACTGCTGCGATTGGTTGAGATTCAGTTATTTGTTAAAAAATATACTCTCGGATTGCAATTTGTTTCCATATTAAGTTAGGTTGCAGTTTGTTACACATGGACTCAAGATATGGAGGAAGATTTAGGCCAAAATTTCATTTCATTTAACCCCTCTCATGCTCTCTGCAGAGTGATTGGCTAAAAGGTGGCACCTAACCTAGTCTCTTGAATGAGATATGAGGAGAAATTAAGTGTGGCTCCTGGGAAAGAATCTTGATCAATATTCTATAGAAAGTACATAGTAAGATACGAACAAGAATGGATGTCACCACTAGAGGCTGCTGGCAGTCATCTTGCTACCATAAAGCAAGCCAGTCTTAAGATGAAGAATATATTCTGCAAGACAAATACATTGCATAAGAAAAGAGTCTTTTTTTTTCTGACATTGTGAAATATGGATCAACTCTTTCATGAATTTGGCCCAGTATATGGACTTTTCAGTTATTTAGCCAATAGACAACAATTGTTGTAGACTATTAAATTGTTTTCTTTTACTTAAATCTAAAAAATAAATCCTCATTTACAGACAAAAATCAACTCTTTATAATTTTATTTTACATTATGACATACATTGAAAGTGATGATATCTGTACAATAATAAAATTTAATGAGGTTCTCACAGGTGGAGATGAATGTCTGAAAATGTTCTACTCATTATTTTTATAGAGGTTAAGTTTAGGCATAGAAAATCATCTTATAAAATTGTTTGACTTCTCCCAGTTAGTCCATTAATTTCTTGGGCGTGCTAGTAATCATGTATTTCAAATAGAGCAAACTAAATACAGATGCTTTTTGACTTAAAATGAGGCTACATCCTAATAAACTCATTTTAAGTTGACAAATGATAAGTTGAAAATGCATTCAATACTCCTAAGCTACCAAACATCATAGGTTAGCCTAGCCTACCTTAAATGTGCTTGGAGCACTTCCCTTAGCCTACACTTGGGCAAAATCATCTAATGCAAAGTCAATTTTATAATAAAGTGTTGAATATCTCATGTAAATTATTGAGTACTGTATTAAATGTAAAAAATCATAATGGTTGTGTGGGCACAAAAAATACGATTTCTATTGAATGTGTATCACTTTTGCACAATTATAAAGTTGAAAAATCGTAAGTGGAACCATAATTGGTTGGCAACTATCTATACTAAATTTCATATTCTAGATCCGTTCTGTTAAAAGAAATAGAATTTATTTAATAGGAGATTTAAAGAGGTTAAAATTAATTGATGATAGCATTTATTTACAACTCACTTATTCAGCAATACAATAAGAAATTGTCTCAACTTTCTTCAGTGAGGAAGATGTGATTCCTTTGTATCACATTAGTCCATGAATAGCTTTGCACCACAACATGATATTAATACTAGCATGTTGCTTTCTAAAGCATGCATTTGCAGTTTTGAATTTTCTATACTTTTGAAATTGGCCATACAATTGTAATGTTTAATAAAGAATATCATATTCATGTGCATTGTTTTTTAAAATTTCATTAAATTTGTATGATCTCCCCTCCCATATTTTAGTACATATATCTGCAAGTTTCTAGTGATTATTTGGAAGCATGAATATGTCACATCCATCTGGTTTGGGCTTCAACTTATCATCTATTAAGAAACATTGGCTAAAATCATTTTTGTCCTCTAACTAGCAATTGTAAAGTTTCTCATGATGAATCTCCAACGTGTATCCTGATTGTAGAAATGTTAAAACAGGTGAATGTCACAAGACAAAGAGGATGTGATTTAGCATTAGAATGTAGTAGTTACTGTTATTTTGAGAACTTGGAAGTTGCAAAGGCGAGCATTGCCCTCTCAATGTGGTGTCATGTTTTCTCAATTTAGAATTCTAGTAATTCAAATATGTTTTGTTATATCAAAAACATGAAATGAACTAATGAAAGACTAGAAAGAAGTTGGATTATGGAGCTACAAACAAAGCTACTCTTTCAATTACATCTATTTTCATGTTCATTAACACATAACTATAAAATATAATTCTAATATTCTTGTACTTTAAAGAATATATGTAATCCTATTGAAAATATGAAGATGCAAAATATTTACATCTTCTGTTTCTATTAAAAGAACTAAAAGCCTAGAGGTTGTATTGCTTTATTTCTAGGGGTTTGACCCCTAAAATCTAAAATGACTAAACTATATTCAAATGTTAATATAACAACATTTTAAAATGGAGTACGGTGAGTAGTATGTAATACAATTGACAAATAATCTAGATAAATAACACAGCTTACACTAAGTAGATATGGCAAATAATGACTTTTTAAAAATTTTTAGCATATTACAGGGGTGCAAATGTTTAGGTTACGTATATTGCCTTTGCCAGCCTGAGTCAGAGCTTCAAGCATGTCCATCCCCCAGACGGTGCACACCGCATTCATTAGGTGTGAATATACTTATCCCCTTCTCCCCCCTCCCACCTGGCCAACACCCAATGAGTGTTACTACTATATGTGCACTTAATAGATCAGTTAATACCAATTTGATGATGAGTACATGTGGTGTTAGTTTTTCCATTCTTGGGATACTTCACTTAGTAGTGTGAGCTCTAGCTCTACCCAGGATATACAAGAGGTGCTAGATCACCACTGTTTTCTGTGGCTGAGTAGAACTCCATGGTATACATATATCACATTTTATTAATTCACTCATGTATTGTTGAGCACTTGGATTGTTTCCACATCTTTGTAATTGTGAATTGTGCTGCTATAAACATTTGAGTGCAGATGTCTTTTTTATAGAATGTCTTTTTTTCCTTTGGGTAGATGCCCAGTAATGGGATTGCTGGATCAAATGGCAGTTCTGCTTGTATCTCTTTAAAGCATCTCCATATTGCTTTCCACAGAGGTTGCTCTGGTTTGCAGTCCCACCAGCCATGTATGAGTGTTCCTGTCTCTCCGCATTAACACCAACATTTATTGTTTTGGGACTTTTTGATAAAAACCATTCTCACTGGATTTAAGTGATATCTTATTATCCTTTTGATTTCCATTTCCCTGATGATTAGAGAGAGATGTTGAGTATTTTTTCATGTTTTTTGGCCATTAGTCTATCTTCTTTTGAACAGTTTTATTTCATGTCCTTTGCCCACTTTTTAATGGGGTTGTCTGATTTTTTCTTGTTGGTTTTCCTGAGTTCTATATAGATTCTAGTTATCACCCCTTTATCAGATATGCAGCATGCAAATATTTTCTCCCTTTCTGTAGGTTGTCTGTTTGCTCTCATGACAGTTTCTTTGGCTGTGCAGAAGCCTTTTAATTTGATCAGGTCCCATTTATTTATTTTTGTTGTTCCAGTAGTTCAACAGGCATAACCTGGGCTGACCCAGGCAAACTGGCAACTCTATGTTGATTAATGACATCTGTGTGAAATAAGTAAGGTGCCTTTCCTCCTGGCAATAAAAAGGGGGAGTTTTTTGTTTGTTGATGGAATTTGACACAGACCTTGAAAAATGGTTAAAAGTACTACAAGTAAAAGTTATTATAGGCATATACACTTGTAAAAGAAAAGACAATGGCAATTAAAAAAAGGGGATATTTCTATGGGCAATGAAAAAGATCATTTATACATAAAGACGGATAATGATCAATATTATCCTTTTTTTAAATCTGAGGAAACATTCTTGAGAAATTAAATCTCATGCACAAGTTTACATCAATGTTTCAGTACAGCATTAAATTTCAGTCAGAGTTTGGCAAAAGAATAGGCTGTATGAGGAAACAATGTAGGGTATGATAAATTTGAATGCCAACTAGGGGAAAGAATACATCATTTTATAGGCAATATTAATCCATCTAAAATTTGATCAGGGGAAAGTTGTCTTTTAAATAGCAAGACAGTCATAGATGCTATAGTGAACTGTAATTATATGAGATATTTGTATTAAAGGAGTAAATCTCAATTTAAAAACGGTGATATTCTCATTAGATACTGTTGCTCTTGTAGAATTTGCTACTTCACTTTCCTTTGGAAAAATATGTTCAATCAGTACACGCTACAGATGCCAGTGCTGACAAGCAACAATTATGGATGACGCAGAGTAAGGAACTCTCCTCTGTTTATAGCTTCCCACATGCCTCATATAACATGATATGAACTAGACAAAATTTATGTCAAAGTCATTTCTCAAATAGACGAAGTTTAGTTCATGTCTTTGATGTCAGTGGAATAACAAACTTACATGAAAAAGTACATTTGAATAATGACACAATTAGATAATGATATTGAACTAATGTATGAAATTACTTAAAATATTAACTTTTGTTCAAATGTTCAATAATCATTTAAAATATTTTAATGTCTTCCTTCAAGCTGCCTTTTGATTGTGCAAAGTAGATAATTTAATTAAATATTAATATATATGGAAAGGAAAAATAAAGTTCCTGTCTTCAAAGTTTATCTTTCATTTTTTCCTAGATGTCACAGAGTCTTCATATTAAAAGTGTACAACTGTGAAAGATAAATATCCTCAATTCTAATTTCTCTAATTACATACTTTTCCTCCTTACCTTCATTAGGATTGCATTAAAGAAACTTTTTAAAAGAAACTTGAGTTACCACAATCTGTAGTTATTTTCTTCCCGTATCTTCCATGATATGCATACCCGTTTCCTGCTCCCACATTTGTGTGATCCACTAAAAAATCCTAGCAACTTGCTCTGCCCCAGTAAACAATATTTAAGACCCTAGTGATTGTATTTGAAATGTGGTTTGTTCATAGTCTGGTTAGATGTATTACTTTGATTCCATTCTCTTGTCATAAACATTTACTCCATTTCCTGATTATTATTTTTTTTTTTTTTGAGACAGTGTCTCATCCTCTTGCCCAGGTTAGACTCAATGCAGTGGCACTATTATACCTCTCTTCAGCCTTGAATTCCTCCGCTCAAATGACCCTCCTGTCTCAGTCTCCCAAATAGCTAGGACTACAGGCATGTGCCGCCATGCAACGCTAATTGTTTTCTTCTTCTTTTTTTTTTGTAGAGCCAGGGCTCTTGCTGTGTTGCCCAGGCTGGTCTCAAACTCCTGGCCTAAAGTGATCCTCCTGTCTAGGCCTCCCTAAGTGCTAAAACTACAGACATGAGCCAACATGCTGAGCCTAATTTCCTGATTTTCTTTTTTGTCACTAAAAATTATCTAACGGAAGTTGCTGTTCATTATGTATCTTATTCATTTTCATAAGTTTGGCTACGTAGACTTTTAAATGCTTAAGTAGATACAAAATGTTCTTTGTCTTCTTGTTTTTGTATGCCCTATTCTACCTTCACCTATTTTCCCCTAGATATTATTCTGCTGCTCGATTTTATAAATGCACCTTACTGATACCTCTGCAATTTTCATATACATTTTCTCTAAATGTTTTATCCACTGCTACCAGTCCCCCAGTAGATTCCTCTCCAATAAGAATTTTATTTTCATTCCTGGTAATATCATGTAAATATAACCTGTAAAAATTGATACTTGCCTTCAATATGTGTTGGGAGCCAACATGGCCGTGAAGCGGCAGCTTACGGCAGCCATTTATGCCAGCCTGCACTTCCTCCTTCTTCCTCCTCCCCTGGAAATTCCCACGGTCGATTTGAAAGTCCCGCGCTTCCTTTCCCGCGCGCGCCAAGACCGACGGCCCCTGCTCCCTCACGTCACCCGTCTACCACCAATCTGCGAATGCCACGGCCCCTAAACTTACCCTTCCCCCTTCCCAGAGCATATAAGCAAGCACCCGACAATAAACGCTGAGGCTTGATCAGAACTTGTCTTGCCTCCATTTTGTGTGTCTTGTCCCGTTCTTCTCCCTCCCTCTTTCCCTTCTCCCTTTACCAGCAGGTAGTCCTCCCCTTACTCCCACGTTGTATGTCCCGCGGGCCGGGACATAAACTGGCGCCCAACGTGTGGGGCTAGGGGCACGGACCGATGCTGGTGCCACTCGGGGACGAATTCGGGCCACGAAGAAAACCCGATCGTCCGGAGGCGATTTCGGGCCGCGGCGCAGTAGCCCGCGGAGGGAAGCCCGGTCGCGGTGTCCGGGAGTCGCGG
>CAUYSK010019589.1:0-16078 GCA_963575035.1 Avahi laniger | reverse complement strand
CACCAAGGAGGGAGCCCTGCAGCTGGGGGCCGGTGAGGTCCCTGCTTACCAGGCGGCGCTGGGGTTTGATGAGTGGCCGGTTGATGCCATTCATCTTGTGGTAGAGGCCGCAGGCGTTGCACAGATAGTGTCCCGTCCCATCTCGCCTCCAGAGTGGGGTGGACATGGCCCCACAGTTGACACACTCTCTGCCTTCCGAGAAGTCGTCAAACATATCTACTGGATAGGGGAGAAACAGACGAGAAAGACACAGAGGATTAATTCTTTGTTTATGCTCAGCACCCTTACATCTGGGAATCTAGAGCCCACAGAAATAATGCCCTTTCCTCAGAAAGAGGAAAGGCCACCCATCCTCATGCTGACCCCAAGCCCTGGAGTAGCACCTCACAGGGCTTCGATGGGAAGTGGACGATTTCACTCTGGCTGTCCCAGACACAACTCCTCCAAGCATGAGAAAAGGACGAGCCCATCACGGGGATCACCAGAGGCTGGGCTGGGAGATGGGTGCCCGGACTTCAGCCCAGATCTTGCATTCAGAGCCTCCAGCCCCAGGCTCCCACCTAACACTGAGGTCCACTCAGACCTTTCTCTCTCTCTCTCTTTTTTTTTTTACCTTTTGAAAATTAAGATTACTTTTCCTTTGAATAAAATTATAATAAATATTTACTTTAGAAAAGTCAGAAAGTATCAAAATGTATAAAGAAAATACAGATTGTCACCAGTGTTATGAACATTTTATTCTATTATATCCTTTGCAAGTTCCCAGAATTTTCAAAACTGTCCTGCAAAAAAGCCTTCGCTAGTTCATCATGCCTATCGTGATATACATGTATGACTGCTGTATCATAGTTTGACACTTTTTCTTGCTTATTGGTACATAAACTATAGGTGATTTTTATTATATAAGCAAGGCCACCTTAGAGCTGCTCCGAGGGGCTGAGCGTTTCTCCTCCCACCAGAGGCTGCCTTAGTTCGCCACTCTCCTTCCCTCCTCCCTCTCTGTCACCTTTATCTTCCATGTCTGCAGAATGTCACAACTGACAAATTCCACTTGTGTCCATTCTCTTTGCCCTGGTGAGACAGGCTGGGCCAGTTTTCTTATTCCCTGTGATCTATTACATAGAAAGCCTGACTCAAAACTTCCACAAGTCTCTGACTCCCTGCTATCCTAATTTTCTGTCCCTAAACACAACCACCTTGGTCTCCAGACCATTCTTGTCCTGCTGCCAGAGGAAAGGTAGACTCTTCTCCAGGGAAGGTGGTAGGGGGAGACGACGGGAGTGGCGTGAACGTCAAAGAGCTCTCCTCCATTGGACTCAGCCCAGGGGCTTACAGAGGCATGTTTTGCTAGTTCTGTGGCCCAGCTACCTGCTCTAAGGGAATGTGGGCTGGAGAAGAGGCTGGTGGGGAGTCCTCCCCCCAACTCTGGGTACACAAACAGTCATCTGCACCTGCAAACAGGTAGCCGTGTGTCCGCACCGAGTAAACAATGTGCAGGTGTGAGGGGCTGTTTGCTCAGGCCAGGGCGCTGCCGTCACAGGAGAGGCTATTTTTACACCTGGGTCACACTGAGGGCCCTATACCAAGGTCACCTGCCTTCAGAGCGGCACATAAAACTGCCATCCAAGGCTTACTCCCACCTGGACCACATCAACACCGTCATCGCCACCTCCACAGCCCTCGCCCGTGGCCCGTCAGCCTGCTCCCACATCCAGACCCTGACTGGACCCCAAAAGAGGCCAGGAGTCCACGGAAGGACCAAGCCAACCCCGCACCCAGATGGGAGCGCTAGCAAGGTTGTCATTTGATGGGTGCCTCAATAAACACTAGATGGCGCTGCTGTCTAAAAGTTGAACCAAGATGCTGCATTCCAGCCTCAATCACGCTTGGAGATGGGGGACTTTTCAGATCTTTCCAGTCCAAACCTAGTGCAACCCTCTTATTCTACTTTTCTTCATCACAAAAAAAATTCAAACACATTCAGAAGTGGACAGAATATTTAAATGAACTCTTATTTACCCATCATCCAGCTTCCAAGAATTGGTAGTCAATCTTGTCTTACCTACACCTCAGCCCACTTTCTCCTATATTGAATTTTTAAAGAAAATCCCAGACATTCTATCGTTTTATTCATAAATATCTTAGCATCTTGCTCTGACAGATAAAGATTCACATTCTTCTTTTAAAAATAACTAAACCAGCTTCTTTTCTATGCTCTAGTGCATTTAAATTCCACAGTCTGAAATCTCATACTCTGTTCCTCTTTTTTGGAGGGAAGATTCCCTTTTCTCTTTACATTTGTTATTTCGTACTCGGGGACAGAATCATATTAAAGGACCCAGCAGTCCTGGGAAGTCTCCTCTCTGCTGATCACTCATCTTCCACTGCGGCCTCGAGAACCCGACACAGAGGTTTGCCTCGGGAACTCCTCCGGGTTGGCCTCAGAGCCAGGACACACATTCAAGCAACTATCTTGCTGGCCGGGTAGAGTCACTGGAGATTGGCAAATTTGTATTTGTCACTGACAAATATTTACTGAGCATCTGCTGTTTAATCATAGATGTCACAGGAGCTAAGAGGGAGCCTTGCTCTCCGAATGCTAATGATCTGGTCCCTGCATTGGACCTGCATATCTGTAGTGAGCAACGCTACTCAACTCACTTCCAGAACATATGCTCGACTGAGTTGGCGACTGGTGGCAGACACCACTTGTCTAGGGTAGGAAGTGCAGACGTCCCACCCGCAGAGAAGCCACACTGCCACAGAAGGGCCAGGCGTTACCACAGCAGTGGAGGGAAAGTCAGACAACCCTTTGTACCTCCAAATTTGCCTAAGTTTCCTTACTTTCTACCACAAAATCTTGCCATCCAACCTGCTCAATGAAATGTTACATACATTTTTTTAATGATTATTATAAAGACAATGTATCCATAGAGGAAAATGCTTTCCCCATGATGTTAAATGAAAAATGCACACAGAAAACGCTGTGTTGGCAGCTAAGACTACCAGGCAGCAGCTTTTATTAGTCTAGTTAAATTGCGTGGACTTTTCTTTTTCTGTGATGTCATAATTGACTATTTTTAAAAATCTGATTAAAAAATAGAAAAACAAATCTGTGCATTTGTATCCATTAAATTTATACCAAGAAAAAAAATCTGATCACCCCAAGTAGCTCCTGATCTATACAGCGGAGGGTACCGTTTTACCCTCTTACATCTGACACATATAGATTTTTCCCGGGCTGAGGAATGGAGAGAATGAAGCTGCAACCTTGCTGCTTAGCACCGACTCAGAGAGGTGGGGGTGACAGGCTGTGAGCCCCAGACCAGCACCACCATCTGGTGTGAACCTTGGTAACAACTGCTGCTCATTCCTTCCTAGGAAAGGCACTGGGTGGGACTTCCCCAGGGCAAGTGTGATCCCTCAGGCAGGGGGCACAGTGGAGGTCTCTGACCTCAGTCCCACCCACCCAAGCTGGGCATCTGGGCACTGGTTTAGTCTCGTGGGAGGCAGTGGGAGTCCAGCCTGGAAGTGGGCGGCATCACCCCACATTTGGAGGGCAGACTTGTAATAATAGTTGTAAAGTGCTTTGCAAATGAGAGGAAAAACTTACAACAATGGCTGTAAAGAGCTTTGCAAACATCACATGAGATAACAGTGATGGATTATTGTTGGGAGGCTGGGGCTGCAGGGTTGAGAGGGAGGCGTTAGGCCATGCACAACCCTTGGTGCCGGGTTATTGGGGAGGGGGCAGGACAAACAAAAGAGCTAGGAGATTCGGGAATCTGACCTTTCTCAAACTGCTGGGGCCAGGCTCGGCACTGCCTAAGGCTCAGACTCCACCAAGTTTGCCACTGCCGGCCAGGAGCCCAGGGACAGCAAGGCTGGCTGTGTGTGCTTAGGTCTCCAAGTCCTGCTCATGGGATGTATTCATCAATGATTATTTTAGCAATTGAAAGCACCAAATGAATTGTGTCCTAACCCCAAGGATGGGGAACAAACTCCTCACTTTCATCCATGCCCTGCTTAAAAATTTTAAAAAAATTTGTTTTTTAAAGGAGGACACAAACTGAGCCGTATTTCTCAGACATCCAGTACAGTGTGGCCATTGCTAGGAATCAAGGCCAACTACTCCTGTTCAAGTGCCTGAAAGAAAAATGTAGGGCAGGAGGTTGAAGGACCCCACCCCCGACTTCCTACAGTTGACGCAAAGGCTCCGACCTCATCCCTGACCTGCTCTGTCCATCTTGGGGACCCACCCGCCCTGCTGGAGAGGGGTTAGCAAATCAGGGAGGGGGAAGGAAAGGCAGAAGAGGAAGGGAGGGAGAAGAAGGGAAAGAAGCCAGAGGCCAGGGTCTGGCAACACCCTCCAGGCACTGCACTGACGCTGGGTTCGTCTCCTGCCCGCTGGGGAGGAAGCTCAGGCTGCTACTTGTGTGCCAGCCGTCCCACGGGTGCCACGGAGCCCGGTCTGTGCAAGTCCCTCACACCTTGCCCGAGCTCATGTTGGAGAGACCCTCGCCTACAGCCCAGAGGCAGAGGCGATGCGCTCTCAGCCCGCCACTGTTCTGTCGAGGGCATCGGAGCTCAAATATTTGCCATGTGTCTGCTATACTTGCCCCTGTAGCAAGTGCTGGACATACAAACGTGTTAGAAAAATTGGGGCTAAATCCCTGCCCGGAGTTGTTTTGGTATAGCTCGGGATACACAACTCAAAACCAGCAATTACATTAAAGGTGCCAAATGCATCGGGCCTGGGCCTCCTCCCTGGCCCCCAGCCTCCCACTTCCAGCTTCAGATCTTCGGACATTCAGGGAAGGAAGACACAGAAACACAAGGAAAAGTGCCCACGCCCAGTGCAGCTGGTCACTGCTACAGAACAGCGGCTGGAGGGAACTCAGGGGACCCAAGTCGGGGGGCTTCCTGGAAAAAGCCAGACCCAGCCTGAGGCTGCCCGCCTGGAGGAGACCTTCCCCCAGGAACCAAGTCCCGGCCCCACCCAGATGTCCCTTGCTGAACCCCAGCCACAAGTCCCATCCAAAGTTCACCAGAGACTGAGCCTGGATTTCCTGACAGGCCCAGATCTGCCCCTGCGGCTGGCGCCGAGGTCTGGGTGCAAGGAGCAGACAGCGCCGAGCTTTTCCTGGCAGCTCTTGAGCCTCAGGTCTTCTGGGCTCTGTCAGGCTGAGGCAGACGCCTGTGACGGGGCCGTCACAGGGGCCCACAGGCCCCAGCTGTGGGATGAAAGCATCTCGTTGGGAAGCTCCCGCAGCCCCTGAACAGAAGCGGGTACAAGTTCTGGTGTCGCCCTGCAGGGCCTGCGGCCCCGTGTCCAACTGCTAAAGGAGAGGACTCCGGCATTCACCCTGGCTGCAGGCCTGAGGTCGGAGTGACTGACTGAATGTGACTCAGGCTTTTAAAAAAATCGCAAACAAGCAAGGACATTCTGAAAGGAAGGAAAGGACACCAAAAACAAGGGAAGGAGGAAGGGAAGGAGGGAGGGACAGAGAGAGGAGGAAGAGGTTGAAGAGCAAATGATAGACCAGAGGAAGATAAACCCCCTAATATGCAAAGAAGTTTTACAAACTACAAAGAAAGGAGCTTGAAGGCCCCACCAAGCAACCCGTGCCTTGTCACTGAACGGACTCATTGGGAAGAGTCGAGCATCTGTCTGGCTTCTGTGCACCCGCTGCTCCTCCTGGAAGGTCTAAGAACTTCTAAACATCTACCTCCGTTCCCCCTAGGTCTGCATGGGGGGCTGGCCCAGGAGAGGGAGGGCAATGAGGCATGTGTGTGTGGTGTAGAAACCGGGTCTGTCCCGGGCCACAGAGCTAGTCAACAGCAGGGCTGGGATCGAACCCAGGTGACTAGGCAGTCTCTTAGCCACGGGCCCCCCCAGCTCCTGCCCACACACGGCTTGACCATGTTCGGGCCCACCCTCTCCCCAGCAGCAGCTGCTGGCAGTAGTTGAGAGTCAGTCCTGATACGACATGCTGGCAGGGAGGGCTGTGGGGCCCATGCACGCTGTTTTCCCAGCTCCTCTGATCTCGGAAACTTCTCAAGGCACATCTGTGTCAATGCTCCTTAGCTCACCCATCAGGGAAATGCCTCACCTTCACCATTGTCAAGATTAGATTTTAAGACCTTCAGTGAACGTTCACACTTGGGGATACAATTACAGTATGAAGATTTCCCCATAAAATGCAGGGTCAGAGCCAGGCAGGCTGGCTCACGCCTGTGATCCCAACACTTTGGGAGGCTGAGGTGGGAGGATCACTTGAACTCAGCGGTTCGAGGCTGCAGTGAGCTATGACAACACCACTGCACTCCAGCCTAGGTGACAGAGTGAGACCTTGTCTCAAAAAAAAAAAAATTAAAAAAATTGCAGGGTTAGTGACTAGCTTCAGGAGAAATATCTCAATGCACCTGGACAATGCTCTGTGCAGGGCTAAGTCCGGGAAGGACACAGGCTGCTACCTTGCTCTTACGCACTGTGGTGTCAGTCACCAAGAATGTGACTTCTGTAGACTCTCAGATCATCACAGTGGCAGCCCCTTCCCACCTGAGAAGCACGGGTTGGGACACTGTTTTAAAAGTAGGCAAAGGAGCAAACGAAAAGAAGGGAGTACTCAAAGATTGCGTTGAGCTTTAAATTTATATTTTTGAAACTTTCCTTAATGCTGATATTTTTTCCTGTACCACTACATTTTTGCAAATACTGTTTTGCCTCATTGTCATCCTCACCCTTTCCCCGTGGGGCCTCTGAGAGGGAGCTAAGACTAGTCCCCATGTGGAGGAGCCTGGGTCTCTCTGGCGGTTGTGTCCACAGACACCTTGCCCCACGGTCCCCATCCTGACACCTGGGACAAGGCTCTCCTTTCCTGCCACCCCTCAGGGATCATAGGGAGCCATGTGACTCATCATCCAAAATGGGACACTTCCGAGGGGCAGGGAGCACATTGCTAATTATTCTGGCTTAAACTCAGGACATGCAGCTGCCCTCCTCAGAACTCTGAGTGTGAGACCTGCATTCCTGGCAAAGGGACCCCTCCACTCCCGTTTCTCCCCAGTGTCACCGGCTGACACACAGGGGCACGCAGAATGCCAGGAAAGAGATGCATGAAATTGCACGAAGCACTGGGTTGCCGCAGTTCCCTGGGCTTCAGGATGGGGGTCTAGGGCTCAGCCCCCAGAGCCCCGGCTGAGGGCCAGCGACTGAGCATGTCTGCCACTCGCTGGCCTGTGCGGACCGTGCGAAGGCCGCCCTCCCTCCGCTGGACCTGCCTTGTTGAGTGGCTCAGCTCTGCACATCCAATCCTCGTGCGAGGGGCGTTGGGAGGTTCTGGAAGGGCAAGTGGCACACAGACTTCGAGCCTTCAGGTGGAGTTTGAGAAATTCCGTGAATACTCAGAGGAGAAAACCAAGGTCCAGAGAAGGCGAGGGCCTCAATTAAGCTCCCGTAAGGTTAGTGACCCAAGCCTCACCCTCCCAGAGCATCACTGCTCTCTGCTGGGTTACACCATCTGCAGCGCTCTGCACACAACAGAAACGCAATGCACACTGATCCATCAGGTTTTGACAGAAACCCAGCACCCTAGAGCATCTCTTGAGGCAGCAGAAATGCCAGTAGAGTGGCACGAATCCCAGGGCTCTGTTCCTGGTCTGCTCGGCTGCCTGACCGAGACACACCATGTTCCTGGACACACGTCGTAATTCAGCCGTGAGAGTTAGCTATGCATTGCCAGGTATTTCCTCACATGTGTGTATCATGTGTGTACATAAAAGTATACTATATATAATGGATGGATGTGTATATGGAAAATTATACCATGTTGCACTAAAAACCAGCCCACAGTTGCTAGCAATAAAACTGCTCTAATAATTCATTGAAATAAAATTTTTAAAAGGGGACTTGTCTATTTTTAAGATGTTCCTGGCAAATACTGAAAACAACCAAAATGCCCAATGATAGGGGAACTAGCAAGAAAACAAAGTTGCAGTAAAGAAATATGGAAATCTGAGTTGATTTTTAAAATGACGAGTATATGGACCATGTTTTTAAGATTTTTCTCTTCCTGTAACCTTGTTTAAATTAGTTAAATAAGCATTTAATTCAGCAAGCATCTCTGTCTAAGTTGGAGGATTGGAGATGTCTACTTTATTTTCTTCAGTTTCCTGGGATCCCCCCAAGCCCAAAACAAAAGGACACAAAGTACTTTCTCCAGCTTGGGCCCGGGTGCCTCCTCTTCCAGAGTGGCAGCCCCAGCTGGGTTCGGGCATCACTACGGCACTGACCATGCCTCCCACCTGCAGAAGGAAAGGGAGAGCCCTCGTCACGGGGCACAGTCCCAGCAAGTGTGGGAGTGTCCTTGCAAAGCTTAGCAAGAGCTACCCGCAGTCACGCTGTGGACAAAGTCCGGCACAGGTCCTGGCTCTTCCAAGTCACCGGGTGGCGAGGATGTCCCTCTCCAGGCCTCCTCCCAGCCTGCCTCTGTCGTCCCAGTGTGCCCTGGGAGTGGGGGATGGGGAAACAGGCACTGCAGGCATCGATGCGGAGTGTGACCTTGTCCACCGTGGGGAAGGCAATTTGGCAATATCTTATCAAAAGTATAAGTGCATGTGTCATTTGATCCAGAAATTCCCCTTCTAGGAATTTGTCCTCCAGATGTACTGACGCTTGTGTAAACGGGCTTACGCACAAGGATATCCACTGTGGCATTTTTTGCCATAGCAGAGGACTAGAAAAACAGCTTATATATGTCCACCAGTAGGAGACTGGTTAATACAATTAGCGTATACTGTGCAGCCATAAAGAATGGACATCATTATGTACTGACGTAGAATTCTTTCCAATATATGCTGTGAGATATTAATATTAGAAGCAAGGTATGGAACAGCACATATGATATTCTTACAGAGAGAAGGAGAGAAGAATCCATACATGGACGTGTTTATATATACAATACTATCTCTAGGATGGACTAGACTAGACGCTGATGACACTGGTTGCTTTCAGGGGGGCATCTTGGTGGCTTGGGGGAGACTTTTCACTGTATCCTCTCATGTGCCATTTAGATACTGAACTGTGCGAATTTGTTTCTTATTTGTGATAATTATATGTTAACTAAAGTAAATAAATATGCACAGACTAGCATCATCACTGTTTCATGTCGTAAGGTTTTCAGTTTAAAGTCAGGCAGGTTCTGTTTTCTGATTTTTCCATAAAAGCATCTTATCTCCCAAATGGGGAAACGGAACCCATTTTCCAAGGGGTTCTCAGCTTCGCTCTGCTCCGCAACTGCCAACCTGCCGGCATCTCCCGCAGCGCCCCAGCTCCTGTGCCGGGGAGCCCCAGTCCCTGCCCTGGCAGCTCTGGCTTGACTCTGACACTCAGTGACAGACAGGCACATGGTGCTGTTCCTTTATTTACTAGGAAGACTGGAGGGAGCGTTAGCCATGGGGAACTTGAACGAGACCAGTCTGGGCCGGTGGACTTTGCAACCAGCTTGCTACAAGCTGGCAGAACGGAAAGGAAATAGGAACAAATTGCCAGGGCAGCTCCCTCAGGGACCCAGACAATGGGTCTGCAGGGAAAGGCTTTTCCTTCCAGGCCTGCGGCCGCCAGGAGAAAACAACTTCCCCTTCACCGCTGGAATGGCAGCGGCAGCAGCCAGCCAGGAGATTTATGGAGATATAATGTGACCTCTTTATTGCCCCGAATGCTAGGAAGGCATTTCAGGGGAGATTTACGCCTTTCAGAAGGGGAGGGGAGCAAGGGTGTAGAAATTTATACATGGGACTGTTTTCCCCTCTGGGGGGTTCCTGGGGGATTACTTAATCAAGCCAAGGTTAAGCTCCAATCGCCAGCACTTTACGTCTTCTTCTCCTGCTAACCCACCAAGTTGCCCCGCCACCCTGCAGGCTTTTGCACGAAATGTGGAGTCTAAGGCTGAGCTGGGAGGGCTCCGTTTAGCTCTGAGTTCAGTTAACACAACACAAAACAAAACATAAAGATGGAGAACACATTCAGCCGCGCAGGGAGACTGTGCCCCTCTGTAACCATAGACGCTGGGCAGCACACGCAGTGCCTGTCTAGGCCTCGGTTCTTCTTTGCACAATGAAGGCATTAGACCAGATGACTTAGATCCATCCCAATTTGAAAACTATCCAGATTAATATCATATCAAATGCTAAAGCGATAAATTATTCTGCACCAGATTCTTCTGTCATTTAAAAAAAAAATTTTTTTTAGAGATGGGGCCTTGCTATGTTGCCCAGGCTGGTCTTGAACTCCTGGCCTCAAATGATTCTCCCGCCTCAGCCTCCCAAAGTGCTGGGATCACAGGCATAAGCCACCACACCTGGCTACCTTCCAATTCATTCTTATATTTTTACACACACATAAATGTCCCTCTGAGCAGCATAAGTATTGTTTTGTGTGTTTTTAAAAATTTACATGAATGCCTTCACACTACACCTCACATTTATGAACTTGCTTTTTAAAAAATATGAAATATTTCTGTCACTGAGAAAAAAACATATAACACTCTTGAACCCCCACCCGGCTTTGTCAAATCTTAACATTTTACCACATTTGCTTCAGGTATTTTTAAAGAAATAAAGTACTGCAGATAACAGCCAACTACTCTGGGTACCCTATCATTCTAGTCCTTTTTTCTTTTTTGCCTATTATTATGTTTCTCAGTTTTAATATGTTAATACATGTGGATCCACTTTATTTGTATGGATTTATAGTTTTCCATTATATTAATACATCACTTTATATTTATTCATTTCCTTATTGTGTGGACTGAATGCTTGTGCCCTGTTCCCCCAAATTTGTACCTTGAATTCCTATCCCCAAGGTGATGCTCTTTGGAGGTGAGGCCTTTGGGAGGTGATCAGGACACGGCGATGGAGCCTCACAAATGGGATTAGTGCCCCATAGGAGACAAAGCAGTTTCCTCCCCACCCCTGACTCCCATGTGAGGATGCAGAGGATGGCCCTCTGCAAACCAGGAAGCGGGCCTCGCCAGACACCCAATCTGCCACTGCCCTGATCTCGGACTTCCTGGCTTCCAGAACAGTGAGAAATAAATGTTTGTTCTTTAAGCCACCAGCCTATGGTATTCTGTTATATATAGCAAGCCGAACTAAGACACTCACTGACGTATATTCGGGTTGCTGTAATAGCAGTGCTTCAACAGGCATCCTTGTGTGTATCTGTTAATACACACGATAAAAGTTTCTCCAGGAAATACTAGACCTGTTACAGCTATGTGCCTAAAACACGTATGCTTGGTTTTGGTGCTGTATAACAATGTATCGGTCAGCTGCTACACTGTATCGAACAATGTTACAGTGGCTCACAATGTTAAAGATTTATTTGTTTGCTGTTCCCATTACGTGTCAGTTGCACGTTGGCTGAAGTTCTGTTACATGTGTGTGCTTCACTCTGGGATTCAGGTTGAAACAGAACTTCTATCTGGGTCATGCCGGTCTCCCTGCACGGGGCAAAAAGCGATGGCAGAACCCCGTGATGGCTCTTCATCCCTCGTGTGTAAATCGCACAGTGACTGTGAGTCACAAGCCACTGATCGAAGCAAGTCTCACGGCCAAGCCTGTATCATCCGGGTGGTGGATGCAAGCTCCCCCCAGGAAGGGGCTCCCCCAGGAAGGAGAGGAACAGAGCGACATGTGCTGAACACAGTGGGATCGTACCACACATACTCTTTGGCAGCTTCGCTTCTTCGTAGAAGCATATCTGTTTGGACATTTTTCCATACTGGCACAGATCTATTAATATTTTACCCTTTTAAGAGGATTTCTTGGCTTTACATTGTAAAGCTACATAACATGTACATTCTGCTCCACAAATCCCGCGGTTATTTAGCTGTACTTGATATGTGAAAGGATCCAGCACTAACAAGTCTTTCCACACCACGCCTCCCCCATTTCCAGTGTCTGGGCTGCACCTCGGCAAGTAAGTCCTCACTGCTGCACTCAACGGGGCTGCAGCGGACGCTGCTCAGTCCACTGCTGTGCCAGTACCTCCTTAGTTTGTTTTGATTTCTTGCAGGGCAAGCTCCCTTTTCTTTAGTCTTCTTTTTAAAAAATTAGCTGGGCTGTTCTTGCACAATAACTCTTCCATATAAACTTTATAATGTGCTTGACAAACTGCATTTAAGAAATCCTGTTGAGATGTTTCCAAGGACCATGTGAAATTTATAGATTTGTTTGTGGGAGTTGGAATGAAGAATACTGATAAGTTTTCCAATCTAAGAATATAGCATCTTTTTTCATTTATGCATGTCTTCTTTTATGCCCTTCAGTAAAGTGTTATACCTTTTTCCATAGAGATCTTACATATTTGTTTACTGAAGTCAACCACTCTTTCCTCTGCTCATGATGAAAACATCACCGCTTTCTTTCCAATTTCATTTATTTTATTAACAAAGAAATTTACTCCCGGCTGGAGATCTTAGAGGTATGGACCAGCTCTTAAAGTCTTTCCATTACTGTGGTCCGAATTCCTATTATATTGGGCAGTATTTCTACAGTTGAGGGTAGGAGTTGTCTCCTAATTTCATGGGAAATGAAATTTTTACCTTATTCTGGGGGTTCTTTTCATCCCATGTGGTGGTCTTCAGGAAGGAAGGGGAGAAAGCACACCTTTCCTCTGTCTTTCACAGAAGTCTCCACCTATTCTTCAGGCTGTGTGGTCTTCTAAAATTCTGTCGCCTGCTCTTTCTCTGCAGCCTTCCTTCCTAGGCTAAACCAATGTTTCCATGAATTTTTATGGCAATCAATCGCATCTATGTTGAATTCCCTATTTTACCTTTGTCTTGCAATAGCGTTGGGATCTTTTGGTGTTATTTCACCCTTTTCTCTCAAACTACATTTTGGTTCTAAACCAAATTATAAGCATATAAATATAAGGGTATATTTTTATCTTATACTTTTTCATTGGATTGGTTTTCTCTCTCTTTTTTCTTTTTTTCTTTTGCTCTAGCTTCAGAACTCTTTAGCTCAGTATTTGCAAATCAAACATAAAGCAGCTCAAGTGGAGCTTCCCTGCAATGGGGGGCCACACAGAGCTGGGCTCTTAGCTTCTCGCCTCACCCGAGCCACCTCAGCTGAATGCCACTGCTCCCCCAGCGTAGCTTGATGACAAAAGGTCTAGTAGCCCATCCATCCTTTTACAAATAACTTTCACCTACTTGGCAGGCATCTTAGGCCAAGTGCAAAGCTGCTACAGAAAAGCAATCATTTTTCATGTGTATGTATAATTTTTATTCCAATTTGATTTTCATGCCAAAGGAAATTATAAAGTATATTCACTTCTGTATTTTTAATAGGTGACTTAAAATTTTAATGTGAATTATAAAACATGATAAATTTGCAGGTCAAAACTGAGATAGTTGCTTGCAGTCACGAGTTTTTAAATCACCATTTTCTACCTCCACACCAAGGATAACCTAATTATTAGTGATCCACCACGCTGATTCTTGAGCAAACAGAAACACTGAAGAGGCAGAAAGGCAATCTTACAGAACAAATGCTGGAGGGATGACTCTACCAACTCTCACATAATACTGCTTACACCTTTGGCCATGGAAGGAAATAGAGTGGGGAGTCAGGAGAGAGGCTTTTACAGTTTATTCTCTACCTGCCAAGTTTTGTGTGGTCTCTGTTTTTCTATTCTTTATTTCAACTGCAGTAAACTATATGTAACAAAATTTATCATCTTAACCACTTTTAAGTGTACAGCTCTGTGGTATGTAAAGCAGACACACTGTGGTGCATCCAATCTCCAGAACTCTTTTCATCTTGCGAAACTGAAACTCCACATCCATTAAACACTAACTCCACATCCCCCGACCTCCAGCCCAGGTAACCCCCACTCTACTTTCTGTCCCTGAGTTTGATTCCTCTAAGGACCTCATATATGTGGAATCATATAATATTTGTCCGTTTCTGACTGGTCTATGTCACCTAGCATGAAGTCCTCAAGGTTCACCCATGTTGTAGCAAATGTCAAAATTCCCTTCCTTTATGGCTGACTACTATTCCATGTATGTACAGTGCATGTACAGACCATACTTGGTTTATCTATTCATCCACCCATGGACACTTGGGTTGCCTCTACCTTTTGACTATTGTGTTTCTTTTTAAATCAATAATATATTCATCTTTACAAAAAACAAAAATTAAGAGCCAGGTGTGGTGGTTCATGCCTGTAGTCCCAGCTACTCAGGAGGCTGAGGCAGGAGGATTGCTTGAGGCCAGGAGTTCAAGACCAACCTGGGCAAGATAGCAAGACCCTGTCTCTAAATAAATAAAGAAGGAATAAATATAGTGGCCAAATCTGTTCATCAGATCTTGATCACTGAGGCTCCCCTCCTTTGCCAATCCAGCTGGAGACACTCCTTGAGGCAGGGTCTTTACAAGACTCATTCTTCCAGAAAGAATCTCAGAGGTAGTGGTAGCTGCGGTATTATTCTCTTGCTGACCAAGGATGAAAAGATTAGAGATAATGAAAAAAAAAAGGACCAAAGGAAAGTCCTGTGGCAGCAAGATCTAGAGGGAGGACAGACTGCTCCAGCAGCCCACCCGTGTCTGTCGCGTCCTGCGTGGCACTTGATCACAGCGCCCTGGCATGGGAGAACGCATGTCTGCTCCCAGTGTGGCTGATGCGAGAGGACGGGAAGGGCACTGGCCCGGGAAGCCAGGCTGACCTGGGTCTCGCTGGCCTCAGCCCCTCTGTGGCCTCGGTGTCTTCACCTGCCACAGGACATCGCAGCTTCTGCCCAAGGGACAGTTGCTGGGACTAAATAATGAAACAATGCCAGAGGAGGGCAGGGAACACCATCAGGGCCTTGATGCCACCACCAAATGTCGAAACTTTCCCTAAAGCCGCTCGAGGGTGTAGGTGCAGGGCCCAGCTCCATCCGGCACTTCTGTCCCTCCATCGGTGGCTGTCCTCAGCCCTGCACAGGGCCTAGACAAACCCCCTGCTTCTGATAGGAGCAGCACAACTAGTCATCCCTCACTCTTTCCTATTTTTCACATTCTATTCCTATCTTTAGTAAAATCACTAGAAGGTCCCCACACACATTTTTACCCTCACTGGGAGGTGTCTGGTTTCAACTTGTTCACTTCCACAAAGAATGGAAAATCCAGGTGGAAGGGACCTCATGCATCCCCAGAGTCCCCAAGAGCATCCTGTGAGGGCGCTCTCAGGACACACCCCCTCCACGGAGCACCACAGTCCTCCTGCCTTTCTGAGCTCAACCCAAGTAGCTTCTGCAATTTTTCTTTTTGTTCATACCTCTCTGGAGGCAGTCAACTGGTCCGGACTCCCATAGAATGATCTTTAAAATATTCTAAAGCTATGATAAAAGGCACTCTTTTGGTATCTATAACCCCAGTTAGTCTCTGTTTATATAAATGTGCCTTCCTATGTAGAAGAAATTATAGTCAATAATTTGGATATGAGGTCTATGTCCCTAAATGTGGATTCATACTGAAAAAGAAGGCAAATTCTAACTAATACAAAATCCTACTTAATTCAACTTGGCAGACTCCTATGCACCTTCATATTAGTGAAACCAAAAAGAGCCTATTTTAATGATAGCATTTTAACAGCTGACTTACATGGTAACATTTGTAGATACAGTACTTACTGCATGTCAAGTACTATGCTTTATGAACAGTATTTCCTAGCCTTACAAAGTAGCTTCTATTCCAATACTATCGGCATGAAAACTGGGGAATATTATAAGAGGTAAATTGGAATTTTTTTCTTTTTTGAGATAGGGTCTCACTTTGTCACCCAGGCTGGAGTGTAGTGGTGCAATCATAGCTCACTACAACCTCCAAGGCCCAGGCTCAGAGGATCCTCCAGCCTCAGCCTCCCGAGCAGCTGGAACTATAAGCACAAGCCACCACACCCAGCTAATTTTTCTATTTTCTGTAGAGATGAGGTCTCACTGTGATGCACACTGGTCTCGAACTCCTGGGCTCCAGTGACCCTCCTGCCTCGGCCTCCCAGAGTGCTGGGATTACAGGCGTGAGC
>CAUYSK010019587.1:0-22106 GCA_963575035.1 Avahi laniger | reverse complement strand
ATCCTTCTGCCTCAGCCTCCCAAGTAGCTGGGACTACAGGCATGCGCCACCATGCCCAGCTAATTTTTTCTATATATTTTTAGTTGTCCATCTAATTTCTTTCTATTTTTAGTAGAGACGATGTCTCGCTCTTGCTCAGGCTGGTCTTCAACTCCCGAGCTCAAACGATCCACCCACCTCGGCCACGCTAGGATTACAGGCGTGAGTCACCGCACCCAGCCTATGGGATCTTTTCATCAAATAAAATAGTATGTGTAGTCTCAGTACATAAAACAGATAAAAGCAGACTTTTGTTTAAAAGTAAAGCAAGGTCTCTGAATCTCCTTTACTTGGAGCCTGTCTCACCCCGACTCCACCCACAGCATCCCTTGACGCCCCTAAGTAGAACTTGTACAGCTCAAAGAACCCACTTTAAAAATTACTAAATTGTTCTGTCTTGACTGGGGTGGTGGTCACACAAATATACACGTGATAATATTGCATAGAGCTATATGTACACACAAATGAGTGCATATAAAACCAGTGAAATCTGAGTAAGGTAGATGGGTTGTGTCTATGCCAATTTCCTGGGTTTGCTATTCTAGTTACCAAAAAGATAAATGTTATGAATGGGGGAAACTGGGTATAAGTGTTCTTAAAACTGCATGTATGTCTACAGTTAACTCCAAAAGCGTGGGCTGGGCGTGGTGGCTCACACCTGTAATCCTAGCACTGTGGGAGACCGAGGCCAGAGGATCACTTGAGTTCAGGAGTTCAAGATCAAAATGAAATGTTTGACAAATTTTTTCAATTAATTAAGATGATCTACAGGTCTCTTCGATCAATGTCCCATTCATTTCCTAGGTGCCTTTTTTTCCTTTTGTTAATTTTAAAGAACCTATTAGCATGTCTCTTACCAAGAGTCTCTTCAAATTGAAGGAATCCTTCAATTCTTATTTACCCTCCGAATTAGTATTGTCAAATGAAAATAAGACCCTGCTAATCTGCTTTATATAAAGAAAGTGGCTTTTGCATTCTACTTGTTCTCAATCCTCTCCTTCCTCTAAACTTCCCAGGAGCAACAATTCAGGAGTCAAATTGTTCAGCACCCCATACTCTGAGTGTGGCAGAAGAATGGCCCCCCAAAGATGTCCACTCCCTAACGCCCAGGACCTGTGACTGTCTTACCTGGCATGGCAAAAGGGACTTTCTGGGTGTGATTAAGGTTAAAAACCTTGAGACGGGGAATTTCCTGGTTTATGCAGGTGTGCCCAATCTAATCACGATTCCTTAAAAGCAGAGAACTTTTCGGCCGTAGTCAGAACTGTGACGATGGAAGAAGGACGAGACATTGGAAGGACTTAACCCACTGTCGCAGAGGAAGGAGGCCGTGAGCTAAGGAATGCAGGTGGTCTCTGAGAACTGGGAACGGCTTTCAGCTGACACACAGCGAGAAAACGTGGATCTCAGTCCTGCAACTGCGAGGTACTAAATTCTGCTAACAACCATAATGAGCAAAGAAATTAATCCTCCTCTAAAGTCTCCAGAAAGGAACTGTTGACATCTTGATTTGGGGCCAGTGAGACCCATGTGAGACTTCTGAGCTACAGAACTATAAGACATAAATTTGTGTTGCTTAAACCCCTAAATAACGTGGTAATTTATTATGGCAGCCTCACACCACCACATCTGCAAAGTGTAGGCAGTAAGTGAGTGATGGAAAATGGCCCGAGGAGGCCGTTAAGCATCAGAAACATTCAGAGAGCGGCCAGGTGCCGTGAACAGACCGAGGCGGGTGGAGGCAGGTGGGAGGAACTGAGATTAATAAGAGCCGACAGCCCCTCCTGCCTTTCTTCTGATCTTGTCTCCTCTTCTTCCTTTTTTTAATACCATTATTTTTTGTAGTTTTCATTTATTCCCATATCTCCTTTCATGCTCTGTTCCAGCCCGCTTTTCTCTTTAAAACTCTAGTCTTCATTTTCCTCTGTTAATCTAGTCTAGCATATTATTTTTTCAACCCCACACTCCCACCAGCAAACCCACCCATTTGATAGAGGGAGAGGAGGAGCAGGGTAGGCGTTGGGGAAATGCTGAGATTTCCAAGCGTGCCGAGTATTAAGAAGGTTAGGAACATAGCTCTATTACCGGGTCTCTGATTACTCAAGAGCAACACACACATACACAAAAGAGAGTTCTATACAAATCTACTAATTTAAACAATTAAACAACAAAAACTATGGCAGCAGGCACTGAAACATATTCTAAAAATAAGAAGAGCTTTTTGCTAAGGTACTGATGACTCACTATCTTCCAATCTGCAGCTGAAGAGTTACCTGAGCTCTTTTCACCATCTCTTTGGAGACAGCTCAAGACTTAAAGGCTCCCTGGGGCTAATGGACAATCTGCAGCAACCTCAAATAAATCAGGTGCGCTACTGTGGGATCATAAATACAATAGAAGTACTTAAACACTCAGCATGAAGTCACCAACGAAGCATATATATTTTTAAGGAATTTTTGGACTCCAGACTTGTTAAGGAAAAGTGTTTGCTAAATATGGGGAATAAATGCATGCACTATATCTGTCCGCAAGCTTCTGGTTTCCTGCACGTCCAGGTGGCCAGAAAGGCAGGAGGAAGGAAGTTGTTCTCTGACAACAGATTGGGCACAGTTGAGCCAGATTAAGGGAACTGTTGGTAACAGTCCCTAGGGCAGAGGTAATGCATGTGCCCCTCACTCATCAATGTAGTGGATTCCAAATGAACCCTTACCCTAATGACAAAGATAAATCCCTTGCATGCTCAGTGTGATGGCAAGCATTTCTGAAAATTCCATTGTGTGAGTCAGATATCGGTTTATTCCCAGAGTCATTGCTACAGCTCTAAAATGAGATAGCAAATCCTGAGTTTCTCAGGGGAGAACAAACTAAATCCTTTAATCTAAAAAAGTTCTTTTGCAGAAACGTGACACAGGTAACAGGAAGCCTGTTTTAGCTTTCATAATTTTAGGTGTTTCTCCAGAGCCAAGGGTCATATGTATACTGTTTTTCCTGTCTGTTGATGAAAGTCCTCTTAGAAAATGTTTCAAGTCTCTATAACCATTCAATGGCATTCATTCATTCATTCATTCATTTAGTGAATACTCATTTGTTTACTCCTTACCGCAGGCAGTGAGTAAGACCCCAGGCATTCAAAGAAGAAAATGATGTGGTTTCTGCTCTTGCGAAGTCACGTTGTAATGAGAAGATAAAACTTTTAAACACCTGAGTACTATGATACTGGTGTGTTCAAAGTATTAGGGAAGCACAAATGTGGAAAAAGTTACTTCTGCCACGAGGACTGAGAGTATAGAGAGCTTTATAGAATATGAAAGAGTCAATCAGTAATTATTCATTGACTGCCTAGTAATTTCTGAGGTTAAGGTAGAGAACAAAACAGGCAATTGGTTTGTTACAATCCTGTAATCAGAATTTTGAGTCTAAAGGGAGAACATAGATAATGAACAAATAAGGATAATTTCAGATAGCAATAAATGTTACGAAGTAACACTATCCCATGAGGAGGTCCGTAAAGGTCTTGGTAGAGAATATGGATATTGTTTAAAGTACTAAAGAGTGGCACTGAAGATTGTAGTTAAGGGGTTAACATGACATAATTTTTTAAAAATTATATTTATGGAAAATGGATTATGAGAATCAAGAATGCACACAGGGAGACCGACAGAAAAGCAGTTGCATAGTACAGGTGAGAAATCGTAATGACTTGGACTCGGACAGTAGTTGTAGAGATGGTCAGAAAAGGGAAGATTCATTACGTATTTGGAAAGTAGAGTCAATAAGCCTTACTGACGTACGGACGTGACAGATGAGGGAAGGGGGATGAATAAAAGGGACTCTTAGTTTTTGGCCAGCCTGGTGGGTCACAGTATCACTGAAATGGAGAAGACGGGGAAGAAGAGATGTTGGAGGGGGAAAAATAAGGCGCTCTGTTCCGGACAGGTTGGGTTGACGGTGGCCGTTAGCTATCCACGTGGAAATGTCAAGCGAGCAGTTGGACGTATGAGTCTGGAGCTCTGGTTGAGATTTGGGCCTGAGATGGCAACTTGAGAATCATCAAGGTATAGATGGGATCTAAAGCCATCAGGCTACGTGAGATCACCTGAGAGAAGACCGGAGAGAGACAGGAGCTTGCGCAGAGGACAGAAGGTCAGGAAAGGAGAGCGAGAAGGAGAGGCCTGTGAGAGAGGAGGGAGGTCCAGGGAACGTGTTACCAGGGAAGCGAGGGGAGAAGGTGCTTTATACAGGAAGGGGGAGGTCAGCTGGTCAGATGATGCTTAGAGACAAACTAAGAAGATGCCTAAGAAAGACCATTCGATTTGACAACATAGAAGTTATTGGAAAAAAACAGCTCCGGTGGAGTGGGAAGGAAGCCAGGTGGGAGTGGATTAAGGTATAACTGGGGAATTTGCATTCCAGCAGTTGGAAGATTAGATGCTTTCAGCAACCTTCCCAATGAAAGTGGAAAAAATGCTGGATTATATTATATATAAGAATCTCTGTTGTGATTGCATTGCTAAGCTGGCATGATCTTACCGACAAGTAAAAAACAATGAAAGCAAGAAACATAGGCCACGAATACAAGCACTAGCTTCTCTGAGAGCGTCTGATGTGGGGGCAAGAGACGAAGCCTACGGCCCACACAAATTGGAGCATCTAATGGGAGACTTCTGCATAATGTAGAGACTCCAAAAGGTTATGCCTTCCATGTGAAGGTGAGGGAGAAAAACAAAAAGTCACACAGAATAGGACATCAAGGAAACATTGCTTCAATCTTAGCACTGGTTGGCAGGAAGGAGTAATGGTGGAATCTCCTCTGAGAATTTGTAGCCATAACTGCCCTCATGCACAGTTTTTATTCCAAAAATACACTTATCTCTGCATGGTTTGAACCTTAAGCCAAGAACATAACTCAAAGGGTCCTGAATTGCTGTAATTTCATGCAATTAGCAAAAGCAAATGCACATTTTCTTTGCAGGGATGCAATTTCAGTTCAGGTGTCAAGGAATACCCACAGAGACATTTGCAAGGGAAATGAACAGTTCATAGTCAAAACTAGCAAAACACACAAAAGAGAAGGAGACATCGTGAGTGAGAGCCTATTCTCCGAAGACTGCATATTTTAAACTCAATTGATACAGAATATAAAATAAGAATTGAGTATGTTTAAAGAAATAAAAGAAGGTATTAAATGTACAACTAAGGAACAAGATACTATGAAAAATGACGAGACAGATTTGAAAAAAAGAAGACTCAGCTGAATTTCAATTTAATAACTGAAATTAGAAACAACAGATGAAACAACCAATGAGTGATTAGTGAACTAAAAAAGGTCTCATGATTTTTAAATGTCCAGAATTTTCTGATATTCTTTCCTTTGAGAGGTGGAGCTTAATTCTCTTCCCTTTAAGTATTGGATTGGATTTAGTGATTTGCTTCTAACATAGAATAAAGTACAGTGAAGTGCACGACTTTGGAGATTTGGTCATAGAAGGTACTTCCATGACGTCCTGCTTCTCTCTCTCTCTCTCTCTCTCTCTCTCACTACGATCACTTTCTGGGGACTCGGCTGTCATGTCAGGGGGACACTCTGGCAGCCCTGTGGCGAGGCCCATGTGTTAGGGCGCTGAGGCGTCCGGAGTGAGCCATCACGGAAGCAGCTCTCGAGCCCCGTTGGTGCCTTCGTGGGACCACAGCGCTGGCTGACAGCTCAGCTGCTGCCTGTGAGAGATGCTAAGCCAAAACCACCCACGTGAGCCGCTCCTCGACCCTCAGAAACCGAAATATTAATAACAAACGTGGCCGGGCGCGGTGGCTCACGCCTGTAATCCTAGCTCTCTGGGAGGCCGAGGCGGGCGATTGTTTGAGCTCAGGAGTTCGAAACCAGCCTGAGTAAGAGCGAGACCCCGTCTCTACCAAAAATAGAAAGAAATTAATCGGACAACTAAAAATATATAGAAAAAATTAGCTGGGCATGGTGGCGCATGCCTGTAGTCCCAGCTACTCGGGAGGCTGAGGCAGAAGGATTACTTGAGCCCAGGAGTTTGAGGTTGCTGTGAGCTAGGCTGACGCCACGGCACTCTAGCCCGGGTAACACAGTGAGACTCTGTCTCAAAAAAAAAAAAAAAAAAAAAGAAAGAATAAAAAGGCCCTGGAGGAGGACATCAGCAAGAATGCTCCAAATAAGGTCAGAGAGGCAGGCAGGGGCCAGATCAGATCAAGTGGGGCTTTGCAGGTAACATTAAGGAGTTTAGATTTTATTAAATGAACTATCTGAAACTTGTTACACTTCGAATGGTATTTTTACTTTTGAAAGAAAAAAAATAACTTGAAAATTACAATGTCAAGGGCCATGCTAGATTTTCCTTAGATATTTCCAAAATAAACACTCTTTTAAGCAAAGTTCATTCTACCTCTATTATCTTCTTTAGGATCTGTCGAAATCGAAGAGTTAAGGCATCAGATTTTTTCTTCAGGAGGTTTCGACCTGTCTGTGCTCCTTTTAAACGAGCCTTCATGATGGTCTGTGCCCTATGTAGATGTATAAATAGAGTTAAGACATTTATTCTCACTCTTTAAAAGACACAAAAATACCTCCCCAACAGTGTTAAAATTATCCTTTATTTTTTGATGTAATGAGAGTGAAAACATATAGCATTTGTACCTGATAGGTTTTACTGGAGCTACGGTTTGAAAGTGTCCCCCAAACTTCATGTATTGGAAACTTAATGCCCAATGCAACAGTGTTGGGAGACGGGGCCTTTAGAGATGATTAGGTCACGCAGGCTCTGCCCTAATGAATGGATTAATGTAGTTATCGTGGTAGTTATGGTGATAGTGGGTTCCTTATTGAAGGAGTGGGTTGGTTATAAAAGTGAGTTTGGCCAAGCACAATGGTGCCCACCTGCAGTCCCAGCTACTCAGGAGGCTGAGGTAGGGAGAATCTCTTAAGCCCAGGAGTTTGAGTCCAGGCTGGGCAACATAGCAAGACCCTGTCTCTTTGCCAAGGGGAAACAAGTTCAGCACAAAGTAACATTGGCCCTCTCTTGCTCCCTCTTACCATATTGTCTTCTACCATGGGATGTCACGGCAAGAAGGGCTTCACCAGATGGGGCCCCTCAATCTTTGACTTCCCAGCCTCCAGGACTATGAACCAAATATATTCTTTGCTTTCCCTCTTTTCCTTCCTTCTTTTCCTTTTTTTTTTTTTTTTTTTGAAACAGGGTTTTGCTCTATCATCCAGACTGGAGTGTAGTGGTGTGATCACAGCTCACTGCAACCTCCAACTCCCAGGCTCAAGCAATCCTCCTGGCTTAGTTTCTCAAGTACCTAGGACTATAGGTGCATTCCACCATGCTAGGCTAATTTTTAAATTTTTTGTTGAGACTGGGTCTTGCTGTGTTGCTCAGGCTGGTCTCTAACTCCTGGCCTCAAGTGATCCTCCTGCCTTGGCCTCCCAGAATGCTGGGATTACAGGCTCAAATACTTATTTGATTTATAAGTTAAAATATCTATCCTTTAGTTTCCATAGGCTTTTTAAAAATCTATACACTAATAAATATCTAAATTTCAAATACAATTACCTTTAGGACCAATAATTTCACTTCAAGGAATTTATCTCACAGATTTAGTCCCACATGGGCACAAAAACATGTGCAAGGTTGAGTACTGCAGCCTTATTTGCAATAATAAAAGGGTGGAAACAAGCTAAATGCTAAATAAATCATGGTTTGCTATGTAATGGAATGATATGCAGCCATAAAAAAGGAGGAAGGTAGATTTATATGTGCTACCCATATTTTATTGTCTTACTTATACAAAGTAAGGGAAGCATGTGCTTATGCAGATGCTGAGAATAGTTCTAAAGAGGATTCGAATAAACTGGTAACAGTTTCTTTTGGGAAATAGAGCTGAGTGAGAAATATGGATTTATTTTTTTACTACTATATTCTTTTGTTCCTTTTGCATTTTTTACCATGACCATTTATTACACCTTCTATTAAAAGCATGGCATTAAAGTGTTTTGATACCATCAATCAAGACCCTCATACCATTTTATTAATTTGTAAATGACTCTAGGTAATAAAGGACACATATAAGATTCCTGAAAACTGACAAGCTAAACTTACACTGATGTCTTCTCATCTCATCTCTTTATTTTAATTTTTCCCCATTAGAAGCCCCAATACCAAAGTCAAGCAAGCAATGGCAGAAACTGGCACTTCTGTTCTTGTTGCCATATGCCAGATAAAATTTAATAATGGAAAAAAAGTGTTTGGGTAATAAAACAGTGGATTGTACAACCTAGGCACTTACAGTGATTTCTTTAAGGGGACCTAATTTCACATGACTAGTGTTGTAATCAACTGCAAAATAGCATGTATTTTTTTAATTTTTTTTAATTTCAGAATATTACGGGGAAAATAGCATGTATTAATGGACCTTTTGGCCGAATTCTTAGATTATACTGAAATCTATTACCATAGGGCTAAGGTCACTGGGACAATTCTATAGCTGGAAGAGACTTTAGACATTAATTTAAAAATTAAGAAAATGAGGCTCAGAAAAGTAAAACAACTTTCTTATAGTTATTCAGTGAAGAAAATACAGGAACTTGAACCATATTTCTGACTCCAGTGACTTGCTCAAACTAAGGCTCAAACCTAGGTCCACTGTACCCCAACAATGTGCCACACTGCCTCCCCTTAAAGATGACAAGCAGCAGCAGATGAAAGTTTCTTTGAAAAGCTGGCCATTAGTGGCTGACTTGGCACTCACTGGCCTCACCAGAGGTCTTATCAAGTGAAACTGGTTTAGTTTCCAGTCTGAGCAGGAATGATCCATCCCAATGTGTATATTTAACATACCATATTGTTGATACTAAATACCAGAACTTAGGTTCAAAGAGCTGGATCAAATTTAAGTCAAATCCTAATACTGCAGATTCCAGCAAGTTTATAGTAGAAAGGTGAACTGGTTGATAAAATTGAATTTACCATGCTAATTTCAATTTCCTCCTAAGTGATGGCACCTCTGTGAAATGGGCAGATTTTAATTCTTCAGACTCTAAGAGTGACCTGCCCAAGCACGTGCAGCTAATATGTGGTAGAACCTGAATTTGACTGACTTCTGTTGATTCCAAATCTTCCATGCCTCTTTTGCTTCCACTCTAAAATTGTTTTGCTTTCACTGGTATATAAGTGGGTGAAAGCAACATTTCACAGAATACTGTAAAGTGGAACTGTGAAACAGAAGTTGCTACTGTATTTTCTAGCCTAGGACTTTTAAAACCTGTTCTTTTACATGTTTCAGAGCTGCTCAGCCACACAAAAAAAGTTTGACCTTCAGCTAGGACAATGACTTTGCTTCCAGCTGAATCAACAACATCTGACTATATGACAAAGAACCTGCTGTCTGGTCTTAGCAACAATGTTCAGAGAAGCGATTACTTCCTGCACCTGATTTTCCTCTCTAACAGTAAGCTGAGTGCTCTTAAATAGCAGTTTTCACCTTCACAACCTATCATTTTTCTTGTCTCAGTCCAAAGAAGTCCATTTTTACCTCTTAGTAAAAGTTCCAAAATAAAACAAAACAAAACAAAAAAATGTTAACATTCTGATTACTGTCAAAGGTAAACACAGCCAGACATTAGTTAAAGCAGTGAAAACAGATCTTCATTCAGCAAACCACTGACAGTAGGGGAAAAAGCTAGCTCAATTCTGATTTGTGTAGAGGTGACTGGGTGTTTTTAAGAGAATGAGGGAGAGAGGGGAACGGTAGGCCTCAAGAACTGTTAGAGAACTGAAAAATGCAAAAGGTTGGTCAGTGTAAATGCCATGCTAGCTGGCAATTATGAAGTTAGGATTCTATCCGTCCAAAAAGTGGGAAGACAGAGGCCCTGTCCATGCTGATGATTACATTTCAAAGGAATGGCCATCAGGTCCTTGAAAGAGACACTTTTGAGTTGGAAGAGATACATGTTCACAATTGTTAGCCTGTTGAGTAAATGCTCTAAAAAAGGACGGTCAGGGGTCTATTAATCAGGTATTAGCTAGAACAAATACTAAATTCTCCTGGAAGCTTTGAGCTTTTTTTAGGAAGACATTTTAATGAGGGACTGGGGTCATGCTAGGGACTAGACCTTATGTTGCTAGAAGCCACGATAGAGTCTGGATGTCTCTCAGTGCAGAGGTTTTGACTGAGTCATTATGGGCTGGGAATTCTGCAGTTCTCCTGACCCCCGAGTAGTCCTGACTCTTATTTATTTTACAAGTACTACCTTTCTCCGCAACTAGCTTGCTTCTTACTTAGTACAAACAGCTATTAGAAAGTTAGCAGGTGAAAGTAAAAAACAAATTTAAAAAACATTTCAGTAAGGACTGTAGTCACCCTGGCAGAGACAGAAATCTAGGTTTCAAGTGTGAATATAACTGTCTTAAGCATCCTCAGACTCTCTGAGAAAAATGACAGGATGAGGAAAAAAATAATAGAACACCCCCAACAGAGATAGGACCACAATGAAAATATCTAAACATCAGGGTCAAAACTGATTTTCTGCTTCCTCATGGGGGAAAAAAGAAAAGGAGAGCACAAATAAGAATGTTTACTCTCCACAAGTTGTTAGGCACATTTAGGAAAACTTCAAAATTTTCTTTACAAATTGGTCACTTACAGGCATATGCCATTTCTCCTGACAAAGAATTCAGGCCAAAAGAGAAAGGCAGTCCACAACTAAGCAGATTCCAAGGCATAAAATCATTCAAGAAACATTCTTTTGTGGATCTCCTATGGATTAATAATCAAGACACTCTCTCTCATCCTGGAGAGAGCCTACAGTCCAGTGGGAGAGAAAGATATGTAAACAAATATCCACTTTACAATGTGATGAGTGATATTAACAGAGGTCTGAACAAGGTGCAGTGGTGAGAGAGCAAAACACAGGGGTGTCTTCCCCCAGCAAGTGTTATTTGGGGGAATCTTGGAAAATGAATAAGGGGATACAAGATTAAATCCGACGTTTATGCCAGGGCGATTCGATTCAATCCCTACTTTGGCTTAGGGACCTCTTCTATATGTTTCGCATCACAGTAAACTTCTCAGAGCATTTATTAAATATCGTTGGCTTTTCCGTCTCCTCCACCTGTGAGCTCTGTGAGGGGCAGGGATGACGACGGTTCCGTTATATAAATCCAGTGCCAGACTCAATAAGGGCATTGGAATAAATGACTCCACTAATGAATAAAGACAGCAGACCTCCACAAAAGCCAGCAGGCCGGGAGCCCTTTCCTATGGGCTGGGATCGCTCTGTCCAGCCTGATTCACTCAGGAAGAATGTGTGAAGAAGCCTTCAGAAAGCTTCGCCCCGGTCTCACGAAAAGAGCCTGGGGAAAGCTCAGGATTGGCCCAGGAAACAAGGAACCTCGCCGGTGGCCCAGAGTATGGAGAGACCGCGCTCCAGGCAAGCATTCCTAAGCCTATGAGCGCCACTCATCCAGTCTTTTACTTACATTCGCGAGGGGAAGATTTCAATTCGGTCTTTGCCCGACATTCTGACGATCTAAGGTCCCCGTCTGGGCAATCGTGGCTGCCACAACTCCGGTACCAGCCGCCCGTAGACTTCCTCTACGGGAGTCAGCAGGTTGTGTCACCTGACCTCTTAGGTTGCTAAGAGGCACCAGGCATACTCATTTTTCACTTCCGCTTCCTGTTGTCACGGGGGTGGGAGGGGCTGAACGGAGGCGATGCCCGGATGTGGAGAAGCGCGCCCCCGCGGAACCGCCCCTCACTTCCGGTTCGCCTCCCAACCCCTCCCTCTCCAACACCTTCGAGGCTGCTCAAGTCGCTGCACACGCCGGGCCAAAGAATAGGAGAGAAGAGCACACGCCTTCTCTTCCACCACTTTTCGTCTTTCGTCATAGCGCCATCGCATGGTTGACTAAAACCTTGAGCGAGGATTCACTTTTCAGGGATAAGGAATCAGAATTCTGTCTCCTCCTGGCGCCTTGAAAGTTACTTAGTGAAAACTAAAGATGGCGAGAAACAGTAGTTTTCGGGTCCTCCTGTGATCTACGGTCTTCCTTGTTCTCGGAGGACCCAGACTCTATGATTAGTGATGAAGAGGGGCCTGTATTTTGTTGGCGCTTGCGCGATGCGCGGTGGTTCCGCATGCGCGGTGGGGTTGAGTGAAGCGCACGCTGAAGAGGACGACGGCTGGGTCGGGTGTATCAAATCTGATCTCAGCGGTTGAAGAGCGCGGCGCGGGACTTTAGCGCGTGTTTCGCACACAAACCTCAGGTGACTAATCCCACGGCTCTGTTTCTCCAAGAACTCACTTTGGTTTGTGTCCAGTGACATGGGTGGTCGAGAGAGGGTAGGCCGAGGGCTAACACCTCCTCCCTTTCCCGTCCCTGCGCGGGAAGTGGCTGGACACCACCGCCACCACCGCTGGCTCTGTTGTGGGCCTCCTCGCCGGCTCGGTGTCGGTCATCCTGTGTTCCAGGGGCATCATTGTTCGAGCAGAGAAATCTCGTGAAGGAAAGTGGGCCAAGTGGATTGTACCAGCCTCTTCTTACGCTTAAAGTGAGGATGCCTTGACGATGGGGCGGCCTCGAGAGAACGTTGTGACAACCTACCTCTACCTCTCACCCCCGGCTCAGGACGCTCAGCACATTGCTTTTTCCGGGCTTGAGGATTCCATCTTTTCTTTTTTATTTCCGCCCCAGCGGTACTACCAAAAATTTCCTCTACCTCTCGGTGGAAACCAGACCGGATTCTTCTCCAAGGGACCAATAGGATGAGCCACCGTGTTGAAAAGAGCTGGGTCAAAGAATAGTTTATTCATCTGATAATTGATTTTTTTAAGATTGAAGCTCAAATTATCTTATCGTTTTAGTTGTGCGTTTCTGTAGAATGAGTCACCCCTTGAATTGAAACTAAGTCATACTTTCGAAAAGTTTATTAACTGTTAGTGTTGGTTTGGCATATTTTGGCATCAGTGAGAATAGAACTATGTGATCTTACAGTTAAGCATAAATAAAAGCTTAAGGGAGTACTTTAGGGTTAAATACATATTCGTTCTGAGGTCCCTAATTATCCCTAAAACTTAGGCTGTTTTAATTTGCATTGAACAGGAAAGACTTTCTTGGAGAAAAGGTGTAGCAGAGAAGTCTTGATTTTCTCTCAAATGAATAATTATTCGAGGAAAAATCTTATAACTCTGTCTTTCAACAGTTTGAAGGTTACTTATATAGTACTTTACTGCGTATTCTCAGTTCATCTGATGCCAAATGAAAGTTACTGATTCTAAGAAGATGTAGTTGTCTGATGCTCAGTATAGTAAGTGTTAGAGCAAAATTAGAATTATTACAAGAGTCGTTCCCATCACATAATACACTTTGGAATGTGAACTTCCTGTATCCATTATGGTAATTTGATCACGCAGTGGTTTAAGATAGAAGTCGTTCTTACCATTCGTCCAGGCCAAATTACTGACTATGCAAGGTATTTGAAATTAGCTTGGAGTTTGGCTTATATATTTGGAATGGTGGTTATTTTTTTACATCAGAACACATAACAGTATTGTAGTGCTCTTGACATATTGAGACTCTGTGGATTAAAGACACTCTGGATTTAATGTCAGAAGACTCGGGTTTAACTCCCACTCTAGTACTTAATAAATGAGGGGGGTCATTTAATATTTTTGTTCCTTGGTTCCCTGTTAATTGATTGCTTCACTGTAGTCCTTTCATACCACCTTATATTGCAGTTGTTTGCTTACTAGTTTCCCAGTCTACTTAATTCCTTAGGTAAGATTCTTGTTGTATCTGTGCCTAGCACATAGTAGGTACTGCTAAAAAAAAATATTTAACAAATTAAATTACAAAATGAAAATAGTACTTCCTTTTCCTGTCAATATTTTATGTATGTATAGCACATTATACTCTTCAAAATGTTTTTATATATATTTTATTTCATTTGATACCCTCAACAAATCTGTGAGGTACATGGCAGGGATGAGAAACTGGAGTTCAAAGGGGATATACCTTTCCCAGGCAACCACAGCTAGTAAGTAGGAGAGCAAGGACTAATTACCTAATTCTAGGACTTTTCCCAAAGTTCACTGTACTACTTGCCTGACTTGACACTTGTTAAGAGCCAAATAAAATAAATCAAAATGCTTTGAAAATGATAGAAAGGGCTGAATAGTGTGGTTTCTGTGTTCCTCAATGATTAAAGAAAAGGTAAAACAAAAAAAGCTTATTTTTAAAACATTAGCATTTCATAAGACAAAATATTCAAAATCTACCAACCAATATACATGTTTTTCTGGTATGGATTCTTTTTGTACTTACTGCTTGCTGTCTTTCCTGTTAATAACATACCATCAACAGCATTATTTTACTCACCCTTTATGTTGCAAGGAGACTTGTGCCTTCTAAAAGTAGTAGTATTCATTATCTCCCTTCAGTATTCTTTTACACTATTGTGTGTGTTCTTTAACCATCAAATTAAGCCTTGTTTCCGTAAAAGCATCATCTTTGCTGTTGGGAGAAACTTGGCAAGTAAATGTGGCTTGCACCTGTTAAATCTCTTAAAACTTCCACACATTTACATGGCATTTATTTTGATACCCAGTTTGAAACTTTTGTTAGCACTCAAATTTGAGAACTTTACATACAGAAAATCAACAGCAGTTCCCTCACCACTCCCTTCAAAGCCCTGTTTAAAAACGAAACAGCCAGCTCAGCTGTATCTTGGTGATTCTAGCCATTGAATGTCTACTTCTCTTTATTTGCTAAATCCCTTTTTTGCCAAGCAACTAGGAAGTACATTGTCATTAACGTGCTGCTTTTTGTTTTTAAACAGGATATATTAGTACTAATAGTTTGCACCAATTTGTAGCATGTGCTCCAGCACTGAATATGTATGTTAATATTGCTTTTTAAAATATTTCTAATTGTAATATATTAATATTTATCAGTAATATTGGGAGAAAATATACTCCGATCCATAAGAGCACAAACTCTGGATCCAAACTTCATGGTTCAAATCCTGATTCTTATCATTCGTTAGCATATGAGAGAGAACAAGTAGGTTAACCTGTGCCTCACTTTCTTTATAAAATGGGGAGAACTAGGGAGAAAGTGGTACTGCAGGCAGTTAGGCAGTGGCCAGATCATAAAGGATCTTATAGGTAATGGGAAGATATGTAAGTCAATAGGAAGCCACTGGGAAGATATTTGTGGGTGCCAGTTAGCAGTTCTCAAACTTTATACTACAGCAGAGCTCTGGTGTTCCATGAGCTGGATGGATATAGAGGGTCTACCTCTAATGTCAAGTAATGGGAGCCTTATTTCCCAGTTAATAAGAAAAAAATAAATTATTAAATAAATTTTCACAAATTTTTGTTAGACCTTTAGTTCCTATTACTGCCTATCTTTTGAGCTCTGACAATAGTAAATAGGTTAATGTTAAAAGAAAAACATGAAAATCATCAGCCACAATTAGTTTGAGAGCTTCCTTTTTAAAATGTACTTCTACCCATGGTATGATTTCAAGGTGTGGGTCATAGAAGGGGTGGTACTGCAAGTAGTTTGGGTGGATGAAAGGGAATAATTTTAAATATCTTTAATGCTTGGAGATTAAGAGAAACTTGAACTTTACAGTAATGGAGGAGGATATATTAAGTTTATTTTTGTGATTTAGAAATTTTTTAGCTTTTGTCTCCTTGACATGTGATACTGTAATTTTGACTATAATAAATGATAGGACATACCATTTGGTGTATTGGTTAGGATGTAGGTAGTTAGAAAATTCTCTTTATATAGTGGATGGGTAGCACACATAGTCTTAACTGGCTTGGAGAAAGAATAACTTTAGTTTTGCTGATAGGTTATAATAGTAGTGATGCGTCCCATCGTTTGATATTCCTTAAAGTGGTAGTGTTAAAATAGTATTTTACTCTTGAGGTGTTCCTTTAATCCTTAGGTCTCAGAGTACTTTATAGTCAGTCATTATTTTTTATGATTCTTCTGAAACTGATGGCAGAGAATCACCCAAGCCTTACAAAAATGTGGAGCAGGCTGGGCGCGGTGGCTCACGCCTGTAATCCTAGCTCTCTGGGAGGCTGAGGCGGGCTGATTGTTTGAGCCCAGGAGTTCGAAACCAGTCTGAGCAAGAGCAAGACCCCGTCTCTACTAAAAATAGAAAAAAATTAATCAGACAACTAAAAATATATAGAAAAATTAGCCAGACATGGTGGCGCATGCCTGTAGTCCCAGCGGAGGATCGCTTGAGCCCAAGAGTCTGAGGTTGCTGTGAGCTAGGCTGACACCACGACACTCACTCTAGCCCGGGCAAAAGAGTGAGACTGTCTCAAAAAAAAAAAAAAAAAAAATGTGGAGCAAAATAAAAATTAAAGCTTGCTTCCTAAACATCTCTCTGTTTTCTGATACCATTAAGAAGTTTAAAGAGATGAGAAGACTAATGACTATGTTTTTTATCTTTTATTGATGTAGGAGATTAATGTTTCTTTATTTTGACCTTACTGAAGACTTATTTCTTTCTTTTTTTTTTTTTTTAATTGCAGAATGCCGGGTTTAAGTTGTAGATTTTATCAACACAAATTTCCTGAGGTGGAAGATGTAGTGATGGTAAATGTAAGATCCATTGCTGAAATGGGGGCTTATGTCAGCTTGTTGGAGTACAACAACATCGAAGGCATGATTCTTCTTAGTGAATTGTCCAGAAGGCGTATCCGTTCTATAAACAAACTCATCCGAATTGGCAGGAATGAATGTGTGGTTGTCATTAGGGTGGATAAAGAAAAAGGTAAGTGAGAAGAATATCTAAAATATAAATTTCAGATTTAAAATTGTTTATTTAAAAATATATTTTTTATAAATTGCTGCAGTTTAAAAAAATGCCTTTTATACTTAAATGCTTTTACATGCAAAATTGTTAGAGAAGGATGCCAATTAGCCATCTAAGCAAGACCTCTTAAGTTAGTAGTATATTCCACAGTTTTTTTGGTCAAATAACTCAAATTTTATTTCCAGTGTGTATCAAAATCTTGGTAATTGACTCATGGTTACCAAACTCAAATGATAAGCAGGCCAGAGTACTAGTTCCTTCATCTACATTGATGGGCCTGAATGTATCGAATCCCTTTTTCTTGATTTAAAGCTAAATTAGTAGTCAAATTGTTGGGTGAGCATGGAAAAATGAAAAGGTAAATGGGTTTCAGAAATATTTAACATAAGCTTTGAAAAAGCAGTATACTGTTATACTGTGTGTGCACACATGCCTGAATCCAATACTGGTTGTCTCTCTGGTAATTTTTTTTTTTTTTTTTTTTGAGACAGAGTCTGGCTCTCTTGCCCAGACTAGAGTGCCATGGCGTCAGCCTAGCTCACAGCAACCTCAAACTCCTGGATTGAAGTGATCCTCCTGCCTCAGCCTCCCAAGTATCTGCAACTGCAGGCACACACCACCATGCCTGGCTAATTTTTTCCATTTTTTTCTTTTAGTTGCCTCGCTAATTTTTTTCCTATTTTCAGTAGAGACAGTGTCTTGCTTTTGCTCAGGCTGGTCTCAAACTCCTGAGCTCAAGTAATCCTCCTGCCTCAGCCTCCCAGAGTGCTAGGATTACAGGCATGAGCCATGGCACCTGGCCTCTCTCTGGTGATTAGAATTTTTGAGTCTCCGAGATCCTGTGTGATCTTTCAGTGCTAGATGAGTATTCATTTTTTACTTAATGGGTGCCTTTTTCTGAACCCCATGTAAATCATCTCCTTTGTGAACATTTTGATTTTTTAAACATTATATTTAATACCATTAAGTAGGTTTTGGTTTCAGCTATCTTACTATAATTTATTAGGCAGTTTGAAGTCAGTAGTTTTACCATCATACTTGAAAGACTGCATCTAAGTCACCTTGATTGCACTTGTCCTTCTGAATCTCCTCAGCCATCTACTTTTATACTTTCTCACTTCTGCAAGTGATTGACTTTATACATGCTGACATTTTAATTTTTTTCTGAATATAATCTTAGATGATGCACTTTGATGATGTCTTATGTTATCCCTTAGGTAGTGGCTGTTTGATTGTTCTAAATGTTTTTATGTAGCTTATTTGTAGCCCCCCTAAAATTATTAAACTACTTTATGACTGAGATTATTTCTTAAACTTGTGGAAGTCTTTGCATTGCTGCCCTAGTAATACCTAGAATAGTGACTTGTCTTGTACTTCTTTTTCTATTATATAAAATATATGCAAAAGGAATCAAGTTTTTAGTTTCATAAAAAAATTGAAAAGTATACTTAACATAAGTATAATAGATACATGTAAAAATATTCCTATAGCAGCATTTGTACAGTATCAATTAAAACCAGAAAATGATCAAAGTGGGGACTGGTTAAATAAATCATGACAAATCCATGCAATGCAATTTTATACAGAATGAGATCTGAATATTCTGATATGAGAAGATGTCCAGGTGTCCAGGGTAGGATAAGAAAAAAAGTAAAGTGCAAAAGTGCATATTAAGGGGATCTTCCCCCACCCCCCGCCAAGATAGGCTCTCCCTCTGTTGCCTGGGGTAGAGTGCGGTGGTGTCATCCTAGCATCATAGCTCACTGCAACCTTGAACTCCTGGGCTTAAATGATCCTTCTGCCTCAGCCTCCTGGGTAGCTGGGATTACAGGTACACACCACCACACCCAGCTAATTTTTAAAATTTTGTAGAAATGTGGTCTTGCTGTCCCCTGGGCTCAAGTGATCCTCCCAAAGTGCTAGGATTACAGACATGAGCTACCAGCACCTGGCCAGAGGGGATCCATTTTGATACTATAGGATTAGGTCCTATTGGAAAAACCTTGGACAAATATAAAAAATAACTACCTAAAAACAATGAGGATCGACCAAAAGCAGGCCAAAACTGAAGGTGAGTTGACACTTACAAGAAAGGAACTGCACTGGATATGTTTTCTGTTTTAGGGGTTTTTTTGCCTGAGTGCATGCTAAAGACGGCTTCAAGCAGGGCAGGTGTGGTTCTACTGGAAAACCTGCAGTCTTACTGGCTTGAGAACTGGAGACAGGAGTTCTAGACAATCACAGTACATGGAAAGTGATGATAGTTACAGGGATTAGAGAAAGGAGAGAGCCACCAAGGGAGCCACCTATGTCTGTATGTAAATTCTGCCCAAATCTCTGGCTGAGCCCTGAATACTAATACATAGAGTGGACTCCAGGCAGCCCAACAGGGTAAAAATCTGAACAGATACCAGTTGCTTTCCACCTGGGGAGACAGAGCTCATAGTTTTGAGTTCAGACAATTTAACTGCTTAAAAAAAAAAAATCCGTGTTCTTAAGAGAAACATTCAGAGTCTCTGCCACATATCATTCACAATGTCCAGGATATAATGCAAAATTGCTAAATATACAAAGAAACAGGGAAATATAACCAATACAAAAGAGAAAAGGCAACCAGTAGTGACTGACCCAGAGGCAATCCAGATATTAGAGTTAGCAGACAAGAATTTTAAAGCAGACATTTTAACTGCCCAAGCATATTAGGAAAATATATTTGTAAGGAATGAATGAAATGAAATCTTAGTAGAGAAATTAGCAACTCTTACAAAGAACTATAGTCAAGTGTCACTTAATAATGGAAATACATTCTGGGAAATGCATCATTAGACAATTTTGTCATTGTGCAAACATGCAGTGTACTTACATAGACCTAGAAGGTATATCCTACTACACATCTAGGGTATATGGCATATCCTGTTACACCTAGGCTACAAACTTGTATGCGTGTTACTATACTGAATACTGTAGGCAGTTATAACAAAATGGTGTTTGTGTATCTAAACATGGAAAAGGTACAGTAAAATATACCTTAAAAGATAAGAAATGTTACATTTATATAGCCTGCTTACCTGAATGGAGCTTACAGGACTGGAAGTTGCTCTGGGTGAGTCAGTGAGTGAATGTGAAGGCCTAGGACATTACTAGACACTCCTGTAGACTTTATAAATACTGTATGCTTAGTCTACACTAAATTTATTTTTTAAAAAAACAAACTAACTGAATTATGATGGCAGTAGGTGATAGGAGTTTTTCAGCTCCATTAAAATCTCATTGAGAGCATGGTTATATTTACAATTCATTGTTGACCAGGACATCATGTGGCACGTGACTAAATATGAATTCTAGAAATGTAATAACTGAAAAATTCACGGATGGGCTGACAACAAATGGAAGATGACAGAAAGGTCAGTGAAACTTGAAGATAGTTCATTGAAAATGAACCACTCTGAAGAACAGGAAAGAATTTTTTTTTAAATATGAACACAGTCTCAGTAAGCTATCCAATAGCAAAAGCTGTATTCAAAAAGAAAGAGGTGAGAAAGGGCAGAAAATATACTTGAAGAAATAATGGCTAAAAGTTTCCCATATTTGTTGGGAAAAAAACATAAATTTACAAATTTGAGAAGTTCCATAACCTTAAGCAGAAGTTCCATAACCTTAAGCAGGATGGGTACTAATATAATAAGATTGCATCTAGGCACGTCAAACCACTGAAAAAGAAAGAAGATTAAAACATCTTGAAAACATAACATACTACATACAGGGGAACAGTGGTACAGATTACCATGATGTTCTTATTGGAAGTGATGGAGGCCAAAGCATTGAATGACATCTTTAAAACACTGAAAGAAAAAAACTGTCAAACCAGAATTGTGTATCTTAAGGTAAAATTCAATAATGAAGATCAAAATGAAGACATTTTCAGGTAAATAGAAACTAAGAGAATTTATTGCCAAATAAACCTACATTATAGGAAATGGTAAAGGAAGTTCTTTAGGCTAAAGAAATGTAATACCTGAAGTGGAAAATATGTAGGTAAATGAAAAAGATTATTTTTCCCCTCTTAGTTTCTTTGAAATATGTTTTATCTCATTTGTACCCATGGAATTGTAATCTATGGAGATTAACTGAGTGATGGGACGTGGAGAGGACAATGCCATTGAAAGAAAATTTTTATGACTTAACATTTCCTGAGAGGAGGAGGCATGACATGCAATACAGGGCCACATGGGAAAGCACCACTTTTAGTCAAGAGGCACAGGAACTAGGTGAAAAACTAGGCAAGAGCTTTTATTGGGATTTCTGCAGAAAAGCAAGGCAGAACAGACCAAACTACTTGGGACTGGCTAGTCAGAATGATTTAGTTGGGCCTTGGAGCATAAGAGCTATCCATAATTGTCGGTACCTGGCCCTAGGTTGATTTATGGCTGGGGGAACATGGGCTCCGTTATGTGAGAGTTTTTTGACTCCAGATTAGCTAGTTTGCATATGAAAGGCATGCTCCCAAACAGGCCCTTTGCTAACTCCTCAGCTGGGAGAGGCAGTCTCTCCCTGGTCAACGCAGCCACAAATGTCAGAGCCTCAAGAATACAGAAAATAAAAAAATATAGTTATTATAGGCCGGGCACGGTGGCTCACGCCTGTAATCCTAACACTCTGGGAGGCCAAGGCGGGCAGATCTTTTGAGCTCAGGAGTTCGAGACCAGCCTGAGCAAGAGCAAGACCCCATCTCTACTAAAATCAGAAAGAAATTAATCAGACAACTAAAAATACACAGAAAATAAAAATTAGCCGGCCATGGTGGCGCATGCCTATAGTCCCAGCTACTTGAGAGGCTGAGGCAGGAGGATCGCTTGAGCCCAGGAGTTTGAGGTTGCTGTGAGCCAGGCTAACGCCACGGCACTCTAGCCCGGGCAAAAGAATGAGACTCTGTCTCAAAAAAAGTTTAAAAAAAATACATAGTTATTATAATACAATTGACTCTGTGATGAATGGATGCCAAGTAGACAAATACAGAATGAGAAAACACAGAACACAGTTTAAAGGAGACATAATACATTTGACAACTAAAGCACAAAAGATAGGAGATAAGGAGTAAATATCTATATGACATTATATTTCACATGCAGTAGAAAAATATTGCCTTTAACTAAAAAGTTAAGGACATATATTGTAGGTGCATTGCATACTGGGGGATGGAC
>CAUYSK010019585.1:0-36554 GCA_963575035.1 Avahi laniger | reverse complement strand
CCTCTTAGTGCCTCTTTAGTCATTTATTCAAAGTGGTTCTGCTTGTCCAAGGCTATGGTCTGAAAAAGTTTGAAGACTTTATCCATTAGGAAAGGAGCAAGCAGACTTTGGGGAAGGACCTACATAACCAGTAAAAGGAATTTGAGGGACTGTGGTTTGAATACTGACATATTCCATAGCAGTCAACTCCTTGCACTGCTCATATCTAGGGTATCTCATAGGGCATTCCCTCCAGCAAATTTTCATAGTTGTATTTTTTGGGGGGATGGAATAAAGGGTGATTTTTACATCTGTAAGTCATGTGTATGTGTATATATATAGTTACAACAGTTGGAAGAGTACACATTGCTTGGATATCAGGATCCCACTTCAAGGCATGAAAGGAGCAAGATGAGTTTGAAGAAATTGGTGATGGTATTTTGGTAGGGATGCATTGAATCTGTAGATTGCTTTGTGTAGGAAGGTGTCTAATATTTAAACAGATAAGAAGATGTTAAAAAATACAATCCCCTTTTTAGAGCAGAAAATAATATAATTTTATCATTGATATGTTTAGCAAAAATTGGGGAAAATGTATGTTTTTTAAAACGCTGTTTAGCTTTTTAAAATTCTTGAGTGAAATAAGATATTTGTAGCTATTTTATTTGTTTTTCTTAAATTGATTCTCATAAAGGAGTAAAAGTACAAAAGCAAGATTTATGTAAATTAACAAACACATAAAAGGAAAAATGCACTGCTTACAAGTGACTTAAGCTGTAAACTCCCCAGTTAGGTAGCCTTGATTTTCCAGGTGTGGGCCCAGATTACATTTACTGCTCCGACTCCTCATTACTTGCAGTTGGTCCTTCTAGATACATACATATAATTTCACACCTTTAGGCTTTACTTATTATTTCCCTAGATTTGAATTCTTTATTTCTAACTGTTAAAATCCTCACCAGCTTTCAGTATCCTCTGAGTCTGACACAATTGCTCTTGTTTTAGCACCTCAATAGCACTCTTTTCTATTACAGGTAATTATGTGAACTTTTATGTTACCACTATTAGATAGTGAACTCCTTTAGAGTGGGTGCTATGTGTAACTTATTATTGAGTTTCACTCCATGCCTAGAAATTATCCTGACGCATACTAGATGTTTCACAATATTTGTTGAACTGACTGTGAAGTTGTTAAGTTCTCATTTCCCCTTGACCATAGCATGGCTTCCAAAAGCATGCTAGTGATGACAGGTTGGTTTTCTGTGGATTCTCAATGCTAAGTTGTTTTAGAAGAACAGATGGCTAAAATGAGCTTTCACGTAGTTGTTCAAAAGGTAGTTTTTAAATGTCTTTTAAGATACATAATTTTCAATGTCCTGTCAAGTGTAATTAATGGGGAATATATCCAGTAATATTTTCAAATTTTACCTTATCAATAGATTAAAAACCTAGAAATTATATTTCTCCGAATCTACTGTACATTATTTCTCCACTTCTTTTTCTATGACACTGATTTCTGTGTCTACATCACACTTTTAAATTATGCTACAAAGGAAAAATTCTTAAACATGAAGTTATGTGTAGCACAAAATATATGAGGCTTCATAAGGCTTTTTCATTAGGTGCTGAAATTTCTATTCACTTTAAAAGCAGAAATAACTTTTCAGATCAAAGAAGAAAGGAAATTACCCTCATAATAAATGGCTAGAGTTTTTATTGGGATAAGAAGAGAAGGAGAGAAAAACAATTGACTAGCATGGGAGTTTCATGGACAGAATCCAGAATTTGCTTAAGGTGAAGATGAGCTTTGGAACAAGGAGGGCAGCACGACAGGTAGAAAAGGTGGGCTGGAGATGAGGGGAGAATTTGACATAAGAAATAAAAGAGGAAATAACTCTTAAATATCAGATGACCTAAAGCAAAATCAAACTTCACTGATAGTAAATTCTAAGCAAGTATCAATATTAAATGAGATCTAAAATTCAAAGTTCTTTTTAATTTCATCCTTCCAAAATCTCCCCCAAATGTTTTAGATCTTATAATGTCTCTTTAGACATGTTATACATATTTCATTTCTCCATATCTTCTTAGATATAATTGAAAAGAACAGACTGTGATTAAAACATTACCTACCATTGACAGAGAAAGGATGTGAATAGTAAGAGCAACCACATCGTCTACATTGAGAAAACATTACTACACACGGTGGGATACAAATGTCATTTTCATATATGGTGGTTTATCCAGGTACATATTATGCCCCATTATATATTATGTACAGGCAGAAGATAATTAATATGTAGATAAAATATATAATAATGTATTTTAATTAGTATAGCATAGGTAGGCAGCATATGGCATATTGTTTAAATCTTTTCTAGAATTCGATTCACTTGGTTTAATTTACCAAAGAGCAGAACTATTCGATGTATTTCATATGAGATAATGAAACTATCAGTACCTATCTTTTAAAATGTTTATAACTAAAGACTTCATGTAATTACGGATACTGAGACTGCAAGAAAATTTAAGCTACTTAATATGTTAGCCATGATTTACAAACAGAAGAAACTAAGAGAGGTTAAGTATTTAATGTAAGGCAATGATTATTCAGTCAGGACTATTCTTGGTCATGATAAAGGTTAACTTTTATAATTTATCAAATTCCATTTCTTATAAAGATGAATTTTTTACATTAAGTGGAAAAATATTTATAGAATTCAGGAACATACTGTTGCCAGATAAAACATACCACTTTAATTTCTGATGTATAATGAATGAGACAATTAAAAGGAGTGAGAAAATGGTAATTGGAACAATGAAAGCAGTAATTTTAGTGCACATTAACAGTCTTATTTTATGTAGTAGATATTTTCTACTAAACAAGGTCATAGTCATCTATCCAACAATAAAACAATGATTTGCAATGGAAATACCTACTTGACCATAAAGCCAACAGCCTCAGATTTGAATATATGGCAGTATGGTTATGTCAATTAAAATTCCCAAAGAAGTATTTCAAATGTCTCATTAAAATAGACATCCAGGGATTTCTGTGTGGTTACAGTGACAGGGGATCACAAATCATCTTGTACTGTCTAAAGTAGCGTCCTTACTAAAATGAGTTAATTGCAGTGGGAAAAGCTATGCAAAGAAAGCCCAAATAGTGAAAAAGAAGCTACATTGGGCTGATATTTCAAATTTTGTGTTAGTATCTGGTAGTGAGATAGTGGAATTCACACTGTGATAAGCTGTTATGTGTCTGGTTATTTTTTTCTTTTTCTATTACTAACAATTATCTACCATATAGTGGGTTTGCTTACATAAGTTTGCTTCGTTTTGTTGAAAACACCTTGAATTTAAAAAAGAAACCTAAAATTCATACAACACAAAAGGTAATTGTATTTGTAAGAACATTAACTTTACTGTGATAGATTTAATGTTTTTTCCAAAAGCTTTCACTCACGTGTAAGACATGTTGTTGAGGAGAAAGATTTCTCTGCAGCAAACTTCCACAGAAAAGATACATTTAAGAGACAACAGAAAATCTCACAGGATAAAGGATATTTCTGTTTTTCTTCATGTAAATATAGCTAAGATCAAGAAAAAGTATGACAATAACTAGAATCAATTTACTTTAGATAGTAACCATTCCCCATTATGAGCTAAAACTCTTTTTTTTTTTATATAAAATGTTATTTCGTCTTCCCTACATAGCGATAATATTATATTGTCAACAGACAGGGGAAAACTGTATTTCGATAGTTATGCTGGAAGTATTTGGACAAATTTATGACAAGCAAATTGGTTTTACTTGAACATATTTAGTCAGTTCAAAAACTGTAATATATTCTAAGTTTACCTAGGTTTCATCACGTCAGGTACCAGTGACAACTTTTTAAGACAAGGCAGACTGTCAATACAGGGCATCAAACTCACTGTGACTATGTCCTTTACAAGAAAATTAATGGAAACTTACATTGTCTTCCAAATATTGAGAATCTTGTGTTTTGGGTATGTTTTAGTTTAAAAATTAAAAATTTTTATGCCTCTGCAGTGCTAGATAGAATATCAAATGGAAAAGGCCTTTGTTAAAACTAAAAGTCATTGGTTTTTAAAAATTGTCTGCTACACATTAATTGACAGTTACCTTCCAAGCCAGTAGAAATTGAGTGACAGATACTTTTCTTGTATTTTGCTCCCATAGTCATGGCTTTTTTTTTTAACTAATATGTAAAAAAGACAAATAGAAACTTCATCATATTGAGATTTGGGGCATAAATAGAGGTGAATTTCAAGTTTTTCTCTCCCTGGAAATGTTAATGCTTAAAGTGAAGTTTGCTCCTCATATCACTTTTTTGGGATGGTTTTAGCCGTGAAGAAATTAATAAAAATATCACCATCAAATAAAACTTTCTGGTAGGCAAATTTATGAAGACAAGCATGTAAGATGGGATATAATTAAGAGCATTTGAGGAGTTCTAATTAAAAAAAGCTCTTTAAACTCAGACAAATTCTAAATTAATCCTATTTTAAATCCTTGCCTTAATTGATGAATATTCTAAATAAATATATTATTCTGGGTCCAGATTAACAATTATGGAGAACAAAGATAAAATAATTTATTAAATATTATACATATGTAGCACATATATATATTCATATGTATTTCTGTGCTTTAGATATTTTTCTCATATAATGTATGCCACTAGATATTTTCTTAAATTTATTTATATAGCTCTGCTAAATTAAAAAGTGAATATGCCATAATGGATATATAATTTTAAAGAAAACAGAGGTTTGTCTCTTCTATATTTTATAAAAAGCAGGGCAGAGGAGAACTACAGAGCACACTCTTTTAAAAGTGACTGATGATCTACTTCCATACAGAAAGCAAGAGGTAGAAAGTTAGGGAGGATGAACTGGCAGCAAAAATTAACTGGCACCACTGGTTGTAAAGTAAACTCACTTCTTTGATTTTTGTAGTTTTTTGTCTCTTCCATAAACCATTTTACCCCTAAAGTTTTACAATGAAGAAAATATGGAACAAATACACACCTTAGTAATACTCTAAGAACTTAACATTCTTATGAACAAAGTTGTATGAATTAGTACCTCTTGAAAGGAAACTATCTTTAAATTTATATTTGAGCTAAATAGTACTAAATTTGTAATAAGTCAAATTGTTTTGTTATTACAGAACTGAATAAATGTTTTAATTTTTATTTTACTTGGTTCAAGTTCCTAAATTTTAAATTTTCTGGTTTTATTAATTAAAATTTTATAATGGAAAAAATTTGTTCCTGAGATAAATTATTCAAAACATCCTTTTAAAGTAATTTAGCTCTTTATTACATATAAACGTATACTGTATTTAGGAGTCAGATTATGAAGGATTTTTGAGTCATGTCTTTGTGGGGCAATTTTTAAACATAAATATGAATGATTTTGTAATATAGAATGATATCAAATGTATAGGAAGATATTTTTATAGTACTTGAGGTGGTCAAAAACAGTTGTTCTGTTATCAGATTTCAAAATACTATAAAATGGAATTAAATGTTTTCAACATCTTTGTTTATTCCATGATACAAAGGCAAGATAATTTAGCTTTTTCAGATTAAAACATATTTTAAATTCATAGCTTCTGTTTTGAACGGAATGTTTGTGTTTCCCCAAAATTTATATGTTGAAGACTCAGTCCCCAATGTGCCTGTATTTGGAGATGGGGCTTTATGGAGGTGATTAGGTTAGATGAGGTCATAATGGTGGGGCCCTGATCCCATAGGATTAGTGTTCTTATAGAAAGAGACAGGAGAACTCTTTCTCCTTTCATTCTCTATCTCTCTCCCCACTTTCTTTGCCCCCATGCGGGAGCACAAAGAAGAGATCATGTGAGCTATCTCAGATCATTGTAATTTCTGTGCTCCCACTGAAGAACACTTCTGAGTCATTTTTTCTTCCTAGACCTATATATACATATATACATATATGTGTTCATATATGTATAGCGCACATACATGTCTATACATGTATCTCTGTATATGTATTTGCATGTGTGCATATATGTGTTTATGCATATATATGTAAACATGTGTATGTGTCTATATACACACATAGAAAATCGTATTTGTATGACTGTATATAGCATGTGTATATATTATTGGTGCATGTGTGTATATATATATGTTATGTATATAAAGTCTGTTTTGGAACCCATCTCCAATGTAGGGATTTAATTGTTTAAATCTCAGAGCTATATCTTAATCCTGTGTTCAATTTAGGGTAAATCTGACCACAACACAATTTCCTAGATAACTTGTCAATGCTGGAATTACATATCATTGGTGTTTGGAAACTTTCCAAAATATAGGTTTCTGTCACTCAAACAGGAAACTGTGAGCTACCGGCAGTCTAAGCACTGAGAAGATGGGAAAGTAAAACTAATTATAATTATAGCACAAATTATCTAATATTTTTAAGTAGGTATGCCTTATAAAAGAAAAAAGATTTAATTCTATAACAAGAAGAAAAGAAATAAACCCATATTTTATCTTCCCCATGGCTTCTAACAATTGATTACATAAGTTGTGAGATCAGAGGTCTGAAAATGACAGTATTTGTCTGCTCATACTTCTGCAGTAATAAAACAATGTAATGCATTCATTCTTTTGATTTGAGTGTCATAAAGATCATAATGAACAACAGAAAATAGAATAAAGTGAAGTAGGTCTTTATGTTCCAGAACATAGTCATGAAAGGTGGCATAAACAGTTTAAAATCATTTAAATTTATATGTTTTAAAAAATAATTTATACTAAAAGATCCACACCGATAAATTTTGCTTCTACCACTATTCCCATTCACATCCTTCCTCCTCAATTGTATGGATAACTAATTTCGCTTTTCATTTTTTTAACTTACAAAATTTCATTTATCCAGGCAAAAGCAAATATAATATAAATATAATACAAATTCTTGTTTCATTCCAATCTTAGACATACAGTGTATGCAGTTCTATATCTTGTATTTTGTTTCACTTAAACTTAGCTTTGGAGGATCTTTTCTCATAAGCATAACAAAAAATCTCAATCATTTCTTATTTAGGCACACAATATTCTATCGTATAGTTTATTTACCTAATTCTCTATTGCTATTCACTTGGATCATTTTCAGTTTTCTTTTGTATTTTTTACTGTTGTAAACAATGCTTGAGTTAATGTTTGCATAAGCATCATTTGCAATATTGTACCTGTAGGTTTACAGGTGTGCAGGTATGTTTGGAGGACAATGTCAGGGAATGGGGTTGTTGGCTTAAAAAGTCAATGTATGTTTAAAGCTGATAGGCAATGCCAGAATCACCGGCACAGGCAGCATTTATACTCCTTTTAGCAATACATGAGAAGGCCGATTTCTCACACTGCCTCCTCAAAAATTGCAACATCAAATTGTAGGAGTTGTTGACATTCTGGCAGGTAAAAAATAATAGTTCAGTATAGTTTTAATTTTTATTTGTCTTAATATGTAGGATTGAGCATATTTTAACATCTAAACACATAGTACTTCTTTTTCTGTGAACACCTATTTTTATTCTCTGTTCACATTTTTATGGGATTGATGTTTCCAAGGCCTTTTTAAATATTAGGTCTCACATGTCAGTTTTTTGTTTGTATTTTAAGTTGTAAATATTTTGTTCTCATCTGTCATTTTTCCTTTGAGCTGCTGCTGCTGCTTCTGCTTCTTCTTTCCCTCTTTTTTTTCCTCAAAATATTTTTTTCAATGGTTTCTAAATGCGTTTTAAATGCAACTCTGATTTTCAGGATTTCAGAGCTGAAAAGATGTATTTCTGTTACTGAGCACTAATCTGGTAAATTTCTTGCACAAACAGGAAGATTCGTATGTCTTCCTGAGAATCATTCTACTTTATTAGATTTTTAAGTTCCATCTATTCATAAATATGCTTCAGTTGCTTAGAGAAAAATAGCCACAAAGTCAACATATATTAAAATGGCATACAAATTATTCCACATCTAAGTATTGCCTTATTGTGTTAGTTCCCTCTCCCCACGCAAAAATCAGATCTCATGAGTCGTGGTTAACGGATCTGACAAACATGACACGCTAATCAATTGAAAGTCCATTTTTTGTTTTTGTTAAAATTTTCGGATCTTCAGTATATCAGCTTCTTCTCATACCACATAACTATAATTTAATGCTATGTATTTTTAAGAACTATATATAGGATAAAAGAACAATGATGTGTTTGGGAATGTCATCCATATATGGGTCTATTTTTGTTATTATGCAAAATATAAATGAAATATTTTAATAGCAGGAAAGATGTTAGCACTTTTCTTGAAATAAGAAATTTTTTGATATATAAATAAATATTATGTGTTTGTTTTGCTTGGTTTTTATTTCTATGATTTCTTTGTCCTAAAAATCTAGTAAAGGAATCCATTTTACCAAGAGCATAATTTATTTTTCTTGGTTCACCAATGAGTTTTGATCCACTATATTTTGCATCAAACATAACTACAAAGATTTTTAAATAGATATATTTATAATATTTTGCTCATTATCTTTGTAACATGATCTCATTCTAGGTGGGTATCATATGCAGAGCAAGACTGAGAAGTATCACTTTGAAGATTTTCATTATTCTCTATGCAACTATGTCATCTCTGGGACTGCTTACCAAATTTTTGTTGTCTCGGTGAGTACTTACATCTGGCTTCTTATATCATGAAGACCACTGGGCTCTGATTGCATCTCCCTCCCTGTGCTGTAGTTTTGAAATACTTTGATGTAATTTAAACTGGTGCACAAACAGGGCTCATTTTATTTGAGGGTATTGTATGAACAAGTCATATGGGAAGACATAAAAGACTTTGGGGTGGGAAAGATTTGATGTGGGCATGGGGCAATTATAGGGAATGAGTCATTTGCATATATTAAGTTGGAAATGCACACAAAAGAGCTAAGAAGACTTGAAATAAGCTGTTTTATATTCAGGCAAGCAGATGGTAGAGGTTACGACCCATGAATGGATTGGGTAGGCACAAGTAGTATTTTAAGTCACAGATGAAATCTTAGGCTAAGAATTGGCATAAAAGACAGAAAATACAAGACTGAATTAGGTATTTACTAACAGTTCATAGTAACCAAGTATTGATTCTTACATGGACTATTATTATAGTTTCCTAACTCACCTACATATTTTCAAGTTACCTTGGATTCTGCTGTGGGATTTATAAATGTATGTGCTTGTGCATACACACACGCACACACAAGGGTGCACATAGACACACTTATCTAATCTGTTTTTCAAACTATTTTGCTAGCTCTTCACTATTTATGGAATTAAGCTGAAACTCTTTAGTCTATTAATTCAAAGGATATCCTCTACTGCACTGTTAGTATTTTCAAGATATTGCTTTTTCTCATTCAATACTCCAATACCCCTTTTATGCATGGGAAGAGGGCATAACATAAGATCACTCTTTCAGGAATTTCTCAATTCCTCCAAATCATAAATCTTCCATGCATGGTGTTTTTAGGAGCATAATAGGGTATACATATAATAACTTTCCCAGATGGTGTCCAAATTTTATTCATGGTTATGTTTTTATATTAATGAATTTTTTCTGTATTAAGACATTGTCTTCCATTTAATAAGTACACAGATATCTCACCTCTTACTTTTCATATCAAGAACATAGCCCCAGAGAAATGAGAGCAAATTAATAAATACATACTTGAAAAGGAGTACAAATATTATAATAATGTAAATTTAGCTAAACAAATTATATAACACAAACAATGGAGACTCAACCACATGAAGTACGTCTTCAACAGTACTTCATAGATCTCTGTTTTCTTTCTTCTCTTCTTCTTTTTTCTTTTTTTTTTTTTTGTTTTAGATAGAGTCTTGCTCTGTCACCCAGTTTAGAGTGCCATGGCATTAGCCTAGCTCACAGTAACCTCAAACTCCTGAGCTCTAGCGATTGTCCTCCTTCAGCCCCCTGAATAGCTAAGACTATAGGCATGTACCACTACCCCTGGCTAATTTTTTCTATTTTAATAGAGACGGGGTCTCACTCTTGCTCAGGCTGGTCTCAAACTCCTGACCTCAAGCGATTCTCCCGCCTGGACCTCCCAGAGTGTCAGGATTACAGGCAGGAGCCACCACGCCCAGCCACCTCTGTCTTCTTATTTAGTTTGGTCAATGGAGATCACTGTGGGAGATGAGAGACCAGTAGGAGAGTGAAATCTGGATATTTACTTTCTAGTTGTCTCTTTGTAAGAAGTCTTACGGTGTCCTTCAGTGGATTTATGCTCTACAGGTAATTTCTCCTTTCCCCTATCCTGGATTCTAATTACCACTTCTGCTTTTGTTCTTTGGCGGCTTGAGCTTCTGCACAGCTTCTAGTAACTCCATATTCTGCAACACCTGTAGCTGGCTAGCGCTGGGGCCTTGGGTGGGGCAGGCGATGTGAGAGCTCTGTGAACCAGGCTTCCCAGGGGGATTAGAGCTGGGTATCCAGGTACCCTGGCCACTGTTCATGAAATGTAGACTAGCAAGAAGAGGGGCAGAACCTCCCTATTCCCTGGAAGGACCCCTGCCGCATTTGGGTAACCACAGAGAGTGGGCATCTTCCTGTTTTACTTTGAACTAGTCCTTTATGAGTTACATTGTTCTCAATCAATCTTCTGAGTGAGCTATCCCTTTTGGGTTTGGTTTTCAGACTTCTATTTCCCTTTATGTTCTTCATAACATAATGAAAATATGAAATTATCATATTTATTTGTTTACTTTTTACTGGGTCTTTGCCCACTAAAATACAAACCTCATAAAAACAGGGACTTTTTCAGCCTTGTATTAAAGAAAAATTGCATCTCATGGAGTTAGAGGCAAGGAAGACTTTATTTAAGACTATTGCAATAAGGGAAAGAGATTGAACTCAATGCTGTTGAAGACAAAAGGCAGGAAATGTTTTTAGCATTGGGGCAAGTTGGTAGAGAGGTTCTGGAGGGCATTAGAAGGGAGGTTGGTCACTGATTAGGCCGTCGATGTTAGTAAATTGGCACTTACTGAAGTTAAGTTCTATCTTCCTGCAGAGATTGGAGGATAGGGGTCCTATTTTCCTTAATGCTTATATTGCAAAAGGGATGGCTTCTATGTCCTTGAAAAATACATCCCTGGTTTGGTAAAACTGTTAAGAGGCTTTTAAAAAAATTTACATTCAAAGGGTTATAGAGAAGGTGTGTATTTGCACACCTTGAAAACTAAGTACCTACAGTCAGGAAGAAACCTGTCCAAGGTTTAGTCAAGCTGAGAATATTAAGGCAGGCCATCTTAGTCATTGGTTCCTTGGTACTTTTACTCGTACCTAAGACCAATGCCTGGCATATAGCAAACACTCAAGATGTATTTGTAGAATGAATGAATAATCATTAAACTACACAACAAAACAAAACTGCTAGGCAGTTGAGCACATTGTCCTACAAAAGAAAGAGTTGACTTTCAAATTAAAACTTAAGTCCAGATACTGTCATGTACTTCAAGGAACTTAAATAGTGAGGAACAACCCAGTGACTTGAGCTTTATAAAATTACACACCTGGGAGATTTTGAATAATGTAGAAAAAATCCATATGCTTACTTTTAACAATTTGAAGTAGTCAAATCTTTTGAAATACAATTGAGTTTTAGAAATACATTGACTTAGCAGCTACTCTTAATTTGAGGCAGATACTTGCATTTTATAGGCAGGTAATTTGACTATGTGTTTATATGTGATTGGTAGCTGACTTCTTTTTTCTCTAAAAGTGCCATGCAACTAAACCTAACAGACTACCAACCAGTCGCCTGTCATTTTTGTTCAATTGGTCAAATAAATTTTGTTCACAAGTACTACTTTGCTTTACTAGAAAAAAGAGTTGTTGAGAGCAATGTGGGAAATGATGGAAACCTAGAAAATACAAATAGGGTTTGTTAAAATATCTCCTAAGTCCTCAGTAATTTGGAAATCCTTTTGTGTGTGTGTCACCAGAGTAAATATCTGCCAAGTGATGATAATTTTTTTCTCCTGAACTCTGAGTGACTGCTTAAGCAGGGGTCAAATCAGAGCATGGGGGAAACTTTTCATAATTATTCCTGGAGAAGATGACTTTTATAAATTATCTACCCTAATTTCAATTAATTCATAAACTAAGATGAATAATACTGTATATATATATATATATGTGTATATATATATATACACACTTCCACTTTTAGGGAACACAAGATTCTAACAGGTAGCTTAATTTCCTTCAAAATAGATGGTATGTACTATAAGATTCCAAATGTAAATATAAGTGAGAATAACAAATTGCATGTAAAATTTCTAGCAGCTCATTTTCTTGTGAAATAGTGCCATACAATTTCAAACCACAAAAACCTTGTAAATTGAATTTTGTTTATTCTGGTTCTATTTGCTCCTTCAACATGACTATTTAAAATGCGGTACTGGTAAGTCTGATACAAAATCTTATTTTATTCTTTCCTTTTTAATGTGTTTTTTTCCGAATAGCAACCGTACTTCTGCCATAATTTTATTACTGTATTTTGAAAATAACTTTAGTGTTTTTAAAAAATATCTGCTAACAATTTTAAGTACAGTACACTTGAATTTCCTTCTTTTTTCCTAATACATTTTGGCTATTTCAAAGACAGTAAGAAGCGTGGTAGAATGTAAAAGTTGAATCTCAAACTGAAAATCTATTGAGGTTCCAGGGTAAATAAAAACGTGGCTGAGGGGGTGTTTCATATTGCCTGCAAAGAAAGTAGAGGATAACTAGCACATGATCCCTTTCAATTCATTAGATATGCCCTACTCTGCAAAGAACTCGATTAGGTCATAAGAGAACAGTATTTAAGGCAATTTTATATGTTTTAAGAAATGGGGGTAGGGAAAAAATGATATAAAACACTTATAAGTTAGCAATTATTTCTAAGGGTATATGAAAAGATCTTTAAGGGGATAACATCTGAATACATAAAAGGAATATGTAAGGAGGGAATCAGTGTGATCCAATCTTCAGTATAATGTGATGTCACCAGTAAAAGGTTTCATACTTCAGAGTCAAAAGTCTTAGATGATTAAAAAAACAAAACAAAACAAAACAAAACACCATCCAAGATCAGCAGAAACTGTGGGTGTGGGGATGATGTCTTAAGCCAAAGTATTGATGAAAAGAGATCATGTTTTGCAAGATGAGGATACTACACGGATGGAGGGCAGATGAATCTGGGTCAATAAAAGTCACATAAACCCAGTTTTGGTGGCTGATGCCTGTAATTTCAGCACTTTAGGAGGCCAAACTGGGAGGATAGGTTGAGGTCAAGAGTTTGAGAACAGCCTGGGCAACATGGCGAGACCCCGTATCCACAAAAAATTTTAAAGAATAGCCGGGTGTAATGAGCTATGATCACACTACTGCATCAAGCCTGGGCAGCAGAGTGAGACCCTGTCTCCAAAAAAAAAAAAAAAAAAAAAAAAACCCACAACCAAACAAAAAACAGTTTGGAGAGCAGAAGTAGAAGCAGACTTGTTTCGAAGGGGGATTGAAGTTTAGGTTTGGAGGCTATTACACCTGTACCTCTGGGAATCTGGAAAGGATGTTTAGCAAGAAACTGAAAATGTGGATTTAGTCCTTGAAAACTAGATCATAATAATATAGGGAATGAATAAAGTAGCCATAATCATATAGAGGATGCATGTTCTGGATAGAATTGCCCAGAAAGAAAATGCAGAATGAGATGAAAAAAAGATTATAAAGCAAATATGAGAGAACACTAAATTATGAAGAGAGCCAGAGGATAAAACATTATCAGAAGAACTTAGAAAAAATGCTCTGAGTGAAGTAGACGGTAACCGAGAAGACTATTTTGTAATGGAAATTACAAAGGTGCAGTAGAAGAGTTAAATAATTGCTGACTGTATTTTGAAACAGAGAGGATCAAATTTGTTAAGGCAAGAAAATAAACCATTAAAATGGTCTTTTGCAAATCAATAATCATAGCAGGGACCTTCTTATTATCTGGTAGGTCAAAATTTAGATTATAGTAAATTTTTCTGTGAAATAATATGAAGAAGAAAAGTAACGGCTCTACTTCCAAGAAATTTTTTGTTTGAAGAAAGAAAAAGATCAAGGGAAATGGCATTTTAAGATGAGATAACTTGATTTTTTTGTTAATTATAAAGCAAGGAATCAACAAATATATAGAGATTAAAAATGTAAATGATAAACTATATATTTGAAGAAATATACTGAGACTACAGAAAGATACATTATTTTATTTCGATTGCAAAGTAAGAAATTTCAAATTAAACTCCTAAACCAAAAAACATTATAATTTATAATAATGAAGTAACTGAAATTTCTTCATTTAAAAAGATGGAAGCCTTAACCTGCCAGAATAGCACAAAGGGCAGCCAATAGAATGATAACAAGAGATGATATAAATTACAAATAGAAAGAGGGCCTCGGGTAGAAGCACATGGTCAGTTCTCCCATGACGGATATTCAGTGCATACATCCAAAACAGCTGTACCAGTTGCTAAAGTATTAAAATATACTCATACTGGCTGGTACCTGATCATATTTACAATCTTTCAATTGACCTCTTATTACTCAAAGTACTTTATTTCCTTCAAGAATCCCAAAGCGTCCAACATCCAGATGAAAAAGGATAGTTTCTGGTCAAAGGTGGGGGATTCTGAGACCCAGCTTCAGCTCTAAAGTCTGTATCGTCTTTACAGGACAATGCTGCCCCATTCTTATAGATTGTGTATATCATCCAGCGCTTCATCAATGCAGGAAGCAAAAATTCAGGAAGAAATGTGAGTCTGCAAACTGGGAGCATTAACCAGCTCAGTAAAGAAAGTGTACAGAATAAAAGCCAAGTGTTGAAATAAAGCTAAAGCCAAGAAAATGAGCCAGGTTAGCAAAGATGCAGGTATTCAGGGTTCTGAGAGAGATTGTGGCCTGTACGCATCCAGTCCCTCTGCAATTGGTAAAGGAATCTGAACCCCTTTGTATTACTATTCCATATAGTTTGGCCAAACGAAGGACAGACTAGATCTATTGTATCTCTTTAAGTACATTAAAGTGATATTTTTATCTACTCAGCATCAAAAAAACTAATATAATTGTATCTGATCATGTTTCCTCTTTCCCAGGTACTCTAACAACACATATGGCCCCTTTGTATAAATTATTAAAAGGTGCTCCTTATGGGCAGAAAATTCATAAAAGTCACCCCCTTTGGAAATAATTAGGAAAAAAAATCTCTCCTGCTCTGAGCTGACCCCTCCACATTAGGGCCATTGGGTTGGTGAGCAGAGCATGGAATGAGTTTCAAGGTCCACTTGCATCTCTGTGGACAAGCCAAGTACTACTTTCGTGAGGCTCAGTCTGTACATCATCAGGCAGGGTAGGCCTATGATACTTTCCTATGTGCTCAATAGCTTGATGGTTCTTTGAGTGAGTTGACAAATTGGATGGTCATGTTGGGTCTGACTAATACAGCTTTTCTGAAAAGGATACACCCTAGTTTCCATAAAGAGTGAATTTCACAGCCTTTGCGTTTCTCTTTTATTGTTGAGCCTGTACAGTGACTTGTCATACTCTCATTTGTTCTGTTATAATGACTTAAATATGTGGGGTTGAAACTCAGGCTTTGCATTTCGGGGAAGGAGGTTTCAAAGCTTATTTTAAAGTAAAAAGTTTTCACCGTATCATTTTTTCATTGCATGATAGGAGACCATTATCCTTAAACCTTTTATAAATGGCCTCTACACCTCCCAAAGCCCATAATAACACTCACTCTTATGGACAGTTGTTTAGTGTGTCTGCCCTTTATACTCTAAGCTTTTTCTCAGAAGATAAACTAACCTTTTCACATATATACAATACAAGAAAATACATTATTTATGAATTCGAATTTCTTGAGCTCCCTGCAATCACACACTTGCATTGCAATTTTTGATATATTATGATTAAAAAATAATAAAAAAAACACCTTTGATTTTCTTTCTCAGATAAGCCCATACACTGGATTTGGAAATATATGCATAGATCTCTAAAACCCTGTGACAGAGCCATATTTCACTTGGGGGAAAGATTCTCTGGTGGCACTTTGTTCCAATGCGTCACTAGTACAATAGTGCTTTGATAATATACTGCCTAGTCTCATTTGTCGGTGGAGCACCAGGGAGAGGAGAAAAGTCAGCTTAATTATTTATTATTGCAATGTATCACCACTGTGTCACCAGCTTGTGCTCAGGAAAATGCCCTCAGATATGAGACAGTGTGCTCTTATTTTCATAAGTGGTATCCTTGAATACAAGGTGAATAAATCTAGGCTCATTACAAAGTTTGTCAAGGAGAAAATGTTAGAATTGCACTGTGGAAGTAACATTGCCGTAGATGTCAATTGGCAAATAGAAACTGTAATTTAAATTTCCTTTACAAAGCTGCTATCTAAAAACTTTAATCACAAACTGCAACTAATTTTATATCTTTTACGGTACATATGATTTTAAACCATGATTCTTGTTTTGAGAAAAATTATTTTGGAGTCTCTACTTATTTTTTCTGGTAAGGAATGCACTGCTTGTTTATTGGCTATATCTATAAATCAGATAACTTTTCTCTAGTTAGCCTTCCCTATAGATAATACTTACTTAGATACCTAACTCAATCACACAAATACTTTCCTAAAACACCCAATTGAAAGGAAAACCCCATTTTCTTTAAAATTGCCTAAAAGGAGCTGCAACCCTGTGATAAAAAGTCTTTTCTAACACCATCTTACTAAGACACCCCGCAGTTCTCTAGAGTATATGTTCTCCCTGAATACAACAAATTAGAAACCAAACTTCTTCAATTGCAAGGGTGTTTTCAGTGATCTTTGGCCACATGATACTAACAAATGGAATATAATTCTTGAAAAGATAAAGAAAAAATGCCCTGGGAGCAAAAAGATGTTAAATAAACGTGTGTGTGTGTGCACGCACACGTGCATGAGAGAGAGTGAGAGAGAGAGAAAGTGTGTGTGTGAAAGAGAAAGACAGGGAAGAAGAGATGTAGTTGGGGCAATGTTAAAAGTTTAAAGATAGTTATGAAAAGAAAAAAAATCTGCTTGCCCACCCCATAAAATTCAGCCTATTTAATAACCTTCACATGAATGTTAGCATATGACTTAAACATTTCTCAAAGCCATAAATTTCAAGTAAAAATCTCTTTTGGTAGTTTCCAAATTCTTGAGAAACACAGACTTGTCAAGAAACATCAACAAAGTGTTAAGTGACAATGCAAGTTAGCAATAGGTCACCTAGACTGAGTCCATCAATGATAGGGTGTTTGTAATTTAGGGTAATCACAGCTTGAATATCATTTAGTGGCCCTATATAACTACATTTTGGGAATATGATGTTCAGCATGGAAAACTATTTTGCAGTTTTGTGAAATACATGCAGAGGCCAACCATGCCAATTCCTCCAGAAGAATAAAACTGGATGCTTATCTCTCTTTCTGTAAACAAACAAACAAACAAACAAACAAAAAAACACCAAACTTAAGATGGATTAATGACTTAAAGTTAAGACCTGAAACTATAAAAATACTAGAAGAGAACCTAGGAAAAATGCTTCTGGACATCGGCCTAAGCAAAGAATTCATGACCAAGACCTCAAAAGTAAAAGCAACAAAAACAAAAATAGATAAATGCAATTTAATTAAATTAAAGAGTTTCTGCAAAACAAAATAAATAATCAACAGAGTGAACAACCTAAAGAATGGAACAAAATATTTGAAAACTATGCATGTGGCAGAGGAATAATATATAGAATTTATAAGGAACTCAAACAACTTAACAACAACAACAAAAACCTCCCAATAACCCATTAAAATGTGAGCAAAGGACATGAATAGACATTTTTCAAAAGAAGACAGGCAATGGCCAAATATATGAAAAAATGTCCAATATCACTAATCATCTGAGAAATCAAAATTAAAGCCTCAATGATATATTATCTTACACCAGTCAGAATGGCTGTTATTAAAACGTCAAAAAATAACAAGTGTTGACAAGGATGCAGAAAAAAAGGAATGCTTATACATTGTTGGTGGGAATGTAAATTAGTACAACTTCTATGGAAATCAGTAGGGATATTGCTCAAATAACTAAAAATAGAACTACTATTCAATTCAGCAATCTCACTATTGGGTATATACTCAAAGGAAAAGAAATAATATCTAAAGACACCTGCACTCATATGTTTATTGTAGCACTATTCACAATAGCAAAGATATGAAATCAGCCTAAGTGTCCATTAATAGATGACTGGATTAAAAATGTGGTGTGTGTGTGTGTGTGTGTATATATATATATATATGCACACATTTATATACACATACACACACGCGCACGCGCGTGTGCTCTCTCTCTCTCTCTCACATACTTAGGAGTACTACTTAATCATAAGAAAAAATGAAATCATGTCTTTTATAGCAACATGGATAGAACTGGAAGCCATTGTCTTAAGTGAAATAACTCAGAAACAGAAGGTCAAATATTGCATGTTCTCACTTATGAGTGGGAGCTAAATAATGTGTACACATGGACAAAGAGTGTGGAATAATAGGCATTGGAGACTGGAAAGACGAAAATAGTGGGAGGATGGCAGGGGGAATAGAGATCAGAAATTACTTAATAGGTATAATGTGCATTATTCAGGTTATGATTACACTAAAAGCTCAGACTTCACCACTACACAATATATCTATGTAACAAAACTGCACTTGTCTCCCTCAAATTTATACAAATAAAACAAATTAATTAATTAAAGTGGTAAAAAATATAACATGGCTGCTAAGAGTACAATTATGGTCAAATAACTAATGTAGATGTAGCATTTAAGAAAAAAAATATTGTCATTAGATTTCTGGCTACTGGTAGAAAATTTTATCAGACTTAACTAAGAAAACAACTGAAAAACAGTAAGAAAAACTAAAATCTTGTTCCATTTTCCTCAATACCTATTTTAATGAGACATCTTTGACTTTCAATTTCTTCATTTATAAAATGGACAAAACTAATCTGTAAAGAAGTCACCACCCGTAAGTATTCAAAATGCTATAACTGTCCAAAATGGTAGAAAAGCTGAATTCAATGCTTAGGTTTTTCTAATTGTCATTTTATTTCACAATATTTTTCTACCTTAGTAACATTTATATATCATACGTTTTCATCTTTTAATACTTATTTTAAAAGTATAGCACACTGGGATCTGTTTGGTAGATTGTCTATTCACAATTAATCATTACATATACTTGTACTGGGTAAATTTTATATTCAACTTACTATTATTTTTTCTCTGAAAAATTTCAGGCAAATCTTTATTAGATTTCAAAAGCAATGGCTAGACAGCATTTTATCCCTTAGAAAACTCATTTCACTGAAATATATTTGCATAATAGTCTTTTGCCATAAATATGTATATTTATTTATTTCTAAATCACTCTATCTCAAGTACAATTTCTTCAAATTGAGCTATTCTCTATGTACATACCTTATTGAGAAAAGGAGGAAACTACTGTATTTTAATATCTCACTCTAAAGATAGTTTGTAATATTTTGGTCCCCATCTTTTCAAATGAGCATAATAATTATTATTATAATAAAAATCTTGTGGAGATTATATACCTTCAGAAGTAAATAAAAAGTGAATTCATTCATTCAAGTAGGAAAATCAATTCTTCAAGGAAAAGAAAGTTTCATCATCTGCAATTAGAAGATTAGAATACTTGAGAACAGCATGCCCATCCAAAGATTAAATTAAAATATTTCAAAATAATTGTGAAGAAGATGATGATGGTAATGATGATGATGAAGATAAAAATCAAGGAATATTTGTACTTCTTTTCTTCAAAATCGTATGGTAGACTATTTCTTTGCTTACAGACATCTGGCAGAATGTCCAACCCTGAGGATCATGGGCATATTTGGAAATGCTCTTGGAACTCTTGATTTTCTTTAAGATTGTTGAATTGTGGGTGCTCTTTTACATAATTTAAAAAACAAAACGTGTGTTACATCATATTGACCATTGTACAACAAAAGGTTGCTAATATTTTATTGCCACTATTTCCATATTAATAATCATAATTTGATGAAGTGAAAGCCAAATGACCCACTGCTTTTTACAAGCAAAGACTTCCAGTAATCCAAATAGTACAAAGAATCAGGGAAAACTGGATTGTTACACAGCACACTCTACTGTAGGCAGCAGACTTCAAAATAAGAGTTAGCATTAGAGTCACATGTTGAACAGCTATCTTCTTGTACTTGACTCACTCATTTGTATGTACCAATCTGCAACATTCTCCTGTGAAGTTGGAATAAATATGCCAAAAGTATTTTTCTATTCTAATTATAATTGGAGTACATGCTCATTCAATTCCGAATTCATTAAGCAGCAGGGTTAGCCTTATATTTAAATTAATGAGGTGGCATTATAATAATCAAGTGACACATCTTTAAAGTGGTCAGTGTTCATTAGCTGAGTTAGGTAAATATGAAATCTGATTACCTGTAAAAAGAAAATAAAGTCTTAATATTTTCAGGTGCATAGTGTAAAACATTGTAAAGCAGTATATACTCCACAGTAGTATTGATGTAAAAGAGAAAAAAAATACATTTAATATAGAACAAAACCCGGCTCAACATATGTCCAATTTAACAATAAAATCAATGACTTATTTCCAGCCCTGTAGCATCATCTATCATACTCAATTAAGGTTGTTAATTAGAACTTTACTGTTTTGGTCATTTTGTTTGTGATTAATTTATAAATTTGTCATTAACTTATAATTGTGTAAGCACATAAGCAAAATGAATTTAAACCTAGTTCTGTATTTGCACAAATAACACTAAAATAAAGTGGAGCCACAAAATTAGATTTTATTTAAAACTTTTTTATATACAATTCATGTTCCTTAACATGAGTTCTAGAAAAAGAATATTTCAATTTGTAACATGTCATGCAGTTGACAAAATTCTACCTATATCACTTTTTCAGTCTCTCAAAATCAGCTTGTGGGGGATTCTTTCTTTGTATGTATGCTTCTGCTAAAATTGACATGACCTTCAGCTAGACCAATTCCCAGAGTTTACTCACTGGTAATATAAAAATGATACTTGTACCCTTACATTTACAGGTTTATTTTGCCAAAAACTTATTTAAAATTATATTAAAGAAGTAAAAACATTGTATTCAAGAAGCACACTTGTGGGAAATATGAAATACCAATACTTACATATGGGTTCATCTTACAGACTCTGTGAGTGAGTTTTAGTATTTGATCATTTCCACAATTTTGATTTTTTTTGCATGTGTCTTCTATTTTCTATATCTTAAACCTTCTTTATCTTCTATAGAAAGTCATTTGTGTTGAATTTTTGAAACACTCTTTCTCCATTTTATTTTCAATTGAATTTATTTTATTCCTTTTCCTGTTATATTTTGCTTAAAATATATTGTATGGAGTTAAATTGCTCCTGTGCTACTTCCAATTTAATCTTCATTTTAAAAAGCTTTTAAAAACCTATTTGGGGTAATAACTGAGGAAACCTTCCCTGATCTTCATAGAGATTTAGACACCCAGGTACAGGAAGTTTAATGAACATCTGGGAGATTCATTGCAAAGAAGCAATCATCAAGCCACATAGTCATCAGACTGGCCAAAGTCAGCATAAAGGAGAAACTCTTGCAATCTATAAGATGAAAACATCAAATAACTTACAAAGGAAAACCCATCAGGCTAACTGTAGACTTCTCAAATGAGACCTTACAAGCCAGAAGAGATTAGGGCCCCATATTCCATCTTTTTAAGCAGAAAAATTTCCAACCTAGAATTCTGGCAAAACTAAGTTTCATACATGAAGGAAAGATAAAGACTTTTCTGAACATGCAATCACTGGAGTAATTTGTCAAGACCAGATCTGCCCTACAGGAATACTTAGAACCACATTATACATGGATCAGCACAATAGATATCCACCAGAGTAAACCCAGCCAAAAGCTAAAGCTCAGAGCTCATATAAAGCAATAGCACAAGAGGTAAAACAAGACAATAAGGTACTACCCAACAGGATGAATAGAACAGTATCCCACATATAAATTCTATCAATCAGTGCTAACACTGAATGTCCCACTCAAGAGACACAGACTGGCTTAATGGATGGAAAAATACAATCCAAGTATTTGTGGGTTGTATATTTTCATCCCACACACATCTAACCCATGTCTAATCCATAAGGAGTCATACAAATTCAAGATGAAGAGATGGAAAAAAATATTCCATGCAAATGGAAACCAAAAGAAAGCAGGTATATCCATTCTCATATCAGATATAATTGACCTTAAATCAAGAATAGTAAAGAAAGATAAGGATGGTCATTATATAGTGGTAAAAGGAACAATTCAACAAGAAGACATAACAATCCTAAATATTTATGCACCAAACACAGGTGCACCCAGATTCATAAAGCCAACTCTACTAGATCTTTAAAAAGTTATAAATAGCAGCATCATAATAGCTGGGACTTCAACACCCACTGACAGAATGGGACAGATTCTCCAAGCAGGAAAAAAAAAAAGAAACACTGAACTTAAATGGTACTCTAGAGCAAATGAACCTAACAGACATTTACAGAACATTCTACCAAAAACTACTCAATATACATTATTCTCATCAGCGCATGGAATATTCTCTAAGATTGATCACATCTTAAGCCACAAATCGTATTTCAACAAATTCAAAAAAATATAAATTATACCATGTATTTCCTCAGACCACAGTGAAATAAAATTAGAAATCAACTCCAAGAGAAACACTCAATTCTACACAAAGTCATGGAAATTAAACAATCTATTGCTGAGTGATTATTGGGTCAAAGAAGAAATTAAGATGGAAATGAAAAGATTCCTTGAACTAAATGACAAAGGGGACACAAGTTACCAAAATCTTTGGGATTCAGTTAAAGTAGTCCTAAGGGGAAAATACATAGCCTTAAAATGCCTACATCAAAAAGTCAGAAAGATCACAAATCAACAATCTAATAAACTATCTCCAGGAACTCAAAAAGGAAAAGCAAACCAAACCCAAACCCAAGAGAAGAAAAGAAATAATTAATTTCAGAGTAGAACTAAATGAAATCAAAAACAAAAATACAGAAGATTAATAAAACAAAAAGTTGGTTCTTTGAAAAGATAAACTAGACCTCTTGCTGGATTAACCAGAAATAGAAAAGAAAGGACCCAAATAAACTCAATGAGAATGAAAAAGGAGATATTACAATGGATACCACAGAAATGCAAAATATCATCTCTGAATACTATAAAAATTTCTACATACATAAACTCAAAAACATTGAGGAAATAGACAAATTCCTGGAAACACATAACCCCCCAAGACTCAATCAGAAAGAAATAGACCTCCTGAACAGACCAAAAATGAACAATGAAATTGAAACTGCAATAAAAACTCTTCCAACAAAAAAATTCCTGGACCAGATGGTTTCATAGCCAAATTTTATCAGAAAAATTGGTACCCATACTGTAGAAATTATTCTATAACATTGAGAAGGAGGAAATTTGCAAGAAACTTTCCAGTGCAGATGTCTTTTTGATAAAACAACTTCCCTTCTTTGGGTGCATACACAGTAGTGGGATTGCTGGATCAAATGTTAGATCTTCTTTCTGTTCTCTGAGGAATCTCCATATTATTTTACATAGAGGTTGCACTAGTTTGCAGTCCCACCAACAGTGTATAAGTGGTTCTTTCTCTCCACATCCACACCAGCATGTATTATTTTGGGACTTTTTAATAAAAGCCAGTCTCACTAGGGTTGGGTAATATCTCAATGTGGTTTTGATTTGCATTTCCCTTATGATTAGTGATGTTGAACACTTTTTCATATGTTTATTGCTCATTTGTCTATCTTCTTTTAAAAAGGTTCTGTTCATGTCTTTTGCCCACTTTTTAATGGGGTTGTTTGATTTTTTTCTTGCTCATTTGCTTGAGTTCTTTGTAAATTCTGGTAATTAGCCCTTTATTGTATGTATAGCATGCAATTATATTCTCCCATTCTGTAGGCTATTTGCTCTTTTGATTTTTTTCCTTGGCTGTACAGAAGTCTTTTAATTTAATCAAGTCCCATTTAGTAATTCTTGTTGCTGTGATTGCCATTGGGGTGTCCTTCATAAATTGTTTGTCTCGGCCAATATCTAGAAGAGTTTTTCTTACATTATCTTCTAGAATTCTTACGGTTTCATGTCTTAGATTTAAGTCTGTTATCCGTCTTCAATTAATTTTTGTGAGTGGTGAGAGATATTGATCCTGTTTTAATCTTCTACATGTGGCTATCCAATTCTCTCAATGTCATTTATTGAATAGGTCTTCTTTTCTCCAGTGTATATTGTTGTCTGCTTTGTCAGAGATCAGAGGGCAATATGCAGATGGTTTTATATCTGGATTTTCTATTCTGCTCCATTGGTCTGTGTCTGTATTTTTGTGTCAGTACCTTGCTATTTTGGTTCCTATAGCCTTATAGTATAGCTTACAGTCTGATAAAGTAATGCCTTCAGATTTGTTCCTTTTGCTTAACATTGCTTTGGCTATTTGGGCTCTTTTCTGGTTCCAAAGAAAGCATAGAATTAATTTTTTCTAGATTTTTGTAAAATAATGTTAGTATTTTGATGTGGGTTTCACTGAATCTGTAAATCACTTTGGGAAGTATGGACATTTTAAAAATGTTGATTCTGCCAATTCATGAGCATGATATGTTTTTTCATTTGTTTACAATTTCTTTCCTCAGTGTTTCATAGTTTTCCTTATAGAGATCTTTCACCTTGGTTAAGTATATTCTTAGAAATTTTATTATCTTTGTAGCTATGAGATGTCTTTAAATAGCAATAAAATATGCTAAGATTCTGTTGCAATATAAAGAAATAGCCCAACTCAACATTTCCTAGTTATTTCATTCTAGTATCTAGAGTAAGGGCTATGGTATAATAAACAGGTCGAGATCTACAGTGGCATGAAGAGATTGGATATAAAGAGGTAGTCATTGTGTAAACTTAAAGTCAGTAGAGGAACTGCACAAAGAGTGGGAGGAGTAGACCCGAGAATAGAATCTGTCATTGCTGCATTAGTATTATTATCCTGCCATGTTAGATGCCGTGGTAATCTCAAAATGGAAAGCAGTGTAAGGCTTCAAGTTTGAGAGGATAACCAAAAGTGATTATGGTCAGAAAAACCAAAAATAATCTATTAATCCTGTGATTAACAAAATTTTATAGTATCTAAGGATCTCAATTTGAAACAAGGACTTGAATACAGGTAATTGGCATTTGTTTCCAAAAAGTAGGAGTGAAGCAGCGTGGAAAGTGAGATACAAAATATAAAATCCAATATTAGTTTTTTATAAAGGGTGCTGATTTAGAACTGAGAAATATTATTTCGGGATATCATAAAAGTTTATAGAAAGCCTTTTAGAATGGTCTGTGAAGCAGATGTAAGGCTGAGGTATTTACTGAAGTCTCTTCCTCGTTAATTGGGAATTGCTCCTATAGGAGTTAACTCTCCCTTATTTCCAGCCAGTTCTTTTACATGGAATGATCATTTCCAAAACTTAGAGACAACTCTGGTCAAGCAAGTGGAAATACAAACTTGGTGTCATGATGAGGTAGGACTTTGTCAGTAGAAATAAGAACTCTTTACCGCTGCTGGCCTGAAATCACAGATGGACTCAGAGAATACTATTTTGGTCACCAAAAGCACCTGCCAAAATTGAATTAGAGATTGTCTATAGTTTGAATATCAGTGAGTGTGTATGTAGGGAAAATTTAGTTCCATAATTATTTCATTCATTCATTCAACTTGTAGCACTGTTATTAGGAACAAGATACAATGATGAACAAGATACTGTGATATAGAATTCATAGTCTGCAGGCAATTAAAACACAGTGTCCTATTATGATAAGGGATGTAAAGGAACATGTAGGTGGGGTACATAGCTTTTCCTTGACAGGCATTGACATGGAGGGACCTGAAAATCTACCTGGGACAGTGAATTCTAAGTTGAAACTTCAAGAATGAGTTGTAATTATGTAGGCAAATTTGGTAAAAGAAAGTGTTGTGGTCAGAGAGAAAATCTTCGTTTCTTACTCAGTCATTCTTCCTGCCTATATGAATTTTAACTGTTCAAAATTGGATTTTGATCAATTTAGGATAGACCCTAGCATGTAATAACTGATGAATAACTGTTAACTTTTAATCATCGTCAGTATTTTTATCCTTAAAATTGTGTGTATCTTTAAGCAGAAGGAATGCTAAGGTTCTAGAATTCCTTTGACAATGGGGTATCACAAGTAAAAGCAGAGGTAATATTTGACATTGCTTTCATAGAAGGACATTTAGCATGAACAGTGCAATAAAAGAAGGACCTGTATGAACAATGCAGTAGAAAGCATTGTGAGGTTTAGATCTTTGCATGGACATAATCAAATATTGGAAAATGCACTGCCGAGGAGTGCCTAAGACTCTGAAATTCAGCATTAGAAAGGTTTGCGTTTCTGAGTGGCTCTCCCACTTACTTGAATTATAATTTCTAGACATAATTATATATGTTTCAATTTATTTAACTACACATTGGGTTTAATTATAATTCAAAACTCATTACATAGTTTTGGAGGTTAAAACGTATACCTCATGCTAAGCATTCAACTTGGTGTTTGGTTCATAATTAGTCCTGAATAATAAGATTTGTTGTTATCATCTTTTTTTGGTCAGGTTCGAATAAGATGATAATTCACTCAAACTACTAAAAAAAGATTTTCAAGAATAGCGTTGTTCTCTAGTATTAAACAGTAATAGAACTACATTCTTCTGGTCACTACATGATTCCCTTTTTCCAAATTTTATGTGAATATAAAATTCTCTTTCCTTGTAGTTACTTATACTTTAGATATTACTGAGATGGAATTGAAAGTGATATGAGCTACTAAAATTTCCAGTGGTCCAGACTTGAGACTAGTCACCCATGCTGAATCACACTTAGAATGACTCACCCAGGTTACAGGTTACAAACATTGTGTTACTAGGTACTTAAAGACATGATGGAAATAAGGCAGCGGGATCGATGAGAAAGGCCAGTTGGGGTTGATTATGCTGTCAGTATACACATGCTTGATAAAGAAGGATAAATAATGTGTTTTTCTGGTGACAGAGTAGGAAATGACAGAAGTTAAGCGAGACATTAAATCTATTACTCTGATTTAAAGGGGAACAAAATTGGTTTTTACTTTTATTCCATTATAGATTATACAGATCACCTTTTTACTTCATTTCTAACAAAAAAGTCTTCAATTCCACAGTCACTTTCCTAATTTAGTTCTTTGGCATCTCTCACCTGAACATTCCTATTGCCTTCAGAGTCTCACCATTGCAACTAGTAATGCATGTGACCCTTGCAGCAAACTTCCTATAATTCAGCTGGGCCCATGTCATCCTCTTGTTCAAAAGCTTTCAGAATATCTTCAAATAAAATTTGGATCTCCTATTCTTACATTCACAGTCTTTCTTAATTTTGTTCTAACCATCTCTCATTCTCATTATTTTCTCATTGTACATACTATGGCACAGTAACATGATTCTGTTCATGCAATACATCATTTACTTTTCCACCTCCACAGCTTTTCACTGTTTTTACTACCAGAAAACCTGCACGTTACCTTCTCTGCCTATAAATATCTTCTTTATCTTTGAAACTGAGTTTAAAATTGCCTTTTTTGGACAAATTAACCTGACTCACAGTAAAAACACATACATATTGTATATGTACACATACATAGTGAAAACATATCATATATAATCATAGTGAAACATACACATATTTACTGTTTCCTCAACAGCTAGTTTAAACTTCTAGTATAACATATATTTTTGTGTAACCACATTGGTACTTTTTGGCTTAAATCTTCTTCTTAAACGTAGGCTGCTTAATGTTGTATAACCAGTCTGTTTAATTTTAGAGAACTAGCTTTTCAGTCTAACATGCAACATTATAGACATAGTAGGCATTCAACAAATACGTATTTGCTGAGAAAGATGGTTATTTATAATGAGTACAGGTTCACATTATTCAATCTTTACTCAGAGATGATCTCAAATATAATTATACATTGGTATATCCTATCTGGCTTAAAGAGGTTAGCAGTTCCTTGGCAGTCTAAGTAAAATACTAATTATGTCCAATAAAACTCTACTACAAGACACTAAGAAGGATTACAGAGGCTTTGAAGATTTCAACCCACAAAGACTTTTAATCATCAACATCATAAATATTATAAACTATACATTTAAGTTTCAGATGATAAAAGCAAATGAATGGTTACCAAGCAATGGATCTACTTGACCTCTTGCTAATTAAATGGGTTGTTAAAAACACATTTTATTCCCTTGATTTGATTTTGCATCTTTCATATTCACCTTACAATCAATAGAAGCTTCTCTCATGGAAAAAAAGCTCTGTTAATAAGATGTCAGTTAAATCAAGACAGTGGTGCTTTGAATAAAAATGGTATGTGTTCCTATTTTGGACTAAAATATAATGTTGAAACATGTGCTTCAAATAAGGTAATGGAAGGAAGAAAATTACCAGAAACTATACCATACGACTCAAAGGTTCTCAATTTCAATATTTTAAGACATTAAACTACTCAGATAATTTTTGAAATGTGTCACAAGGAATGTGTAATTCATAGTAAATTATCAAAGTTTGAAAATATTTTATCTTTTAATAAATAAGAACAAGTACCATCATTCAAATACATAATTTTATTGAATTTTAAAACAAAGATTTGTATTCTTGGGAAAGAAGAATCAATACATCATAACAAAAAGAAACGAGAAAAATATAGGAATACTGTTTTCCTTGAAATTCAATTACTTTCAGGAGGTTATGGCTGCCAACATAAATTGCAAGATAATTATAAGGAAATAATATATAGAGAAAGTTGCTTTACTTTTCATATAGAGGATACCACAGAAGCAAAAAATATATTCTTCTATTTGACATTGTTTGCTGTTTGTTGGAAAGATGGAAAAACCGAAAAAGAAAAAAGAAATTTAAAAAACTCATAAAGAAGTAAATAATTTGCTATGTATAATGTACAGGATGCAACTGTGTAGACTTGAAGACAGAAAAATATTACAACCGACCCATGTGGACTAATTCTTGGTTAACGCCCACCTATTCTCAAATGACAAGCAGTAAGAAGAAAAATAGAGAAAGACAATAGGAACATTTGTTACTTTATATATTCAAGTTTTGATCGATGTGCTTCTCTCTGGGTGGGTAGAATTGTATGAGCCTGCCAAAATTTTGGTTAGAATTTACAACAGAGCAGTAGTCTGAAGAGTGTAGAGAATCAGAAATGTACTTTAATCCTTACAGCAATCATATTATGTAAGCCTCATCATCCCCATTTGACAGAAAGGAAACCAAATATTTTTGAAATGGTTAAATAATAATGCTAGTTTCAGTCAATGATTTTGGGTTATAGCTATAATTTTAATCCAGGTTTTTTTTGTTTTGTTTTATTTTACTCCAATACCAGCATTATTACCACTGCAGCTTATTGCTTCTGATTATATCATGAAATGAACTTTAAGGAATTGTTATAGAGAAAGTTAGGACTTCTAGCATCAAAGGGGGTTTTAGCTAGTAACACAATTTTGAATATAGCATTTCTTGTATCTATCTGTATAATATAGTATCCCCAAGAACCCCACAACATAGAGACACACTGTAGTCACCTAATACATATTTTCTTCATGAATAAATATATCAGCAACATAAACAGAATTATGAAGGTTGGAGTAAAAAAATAAGATATTTAGTGCATAAATAATTAAATTAGAATTTAATGATAATATACTATTAATCATAAACTCTATAGACCATGTCAGGCAACAGATATTTTATTTATATAACATTTAGAACTTTTAGGAGAGGATGCAGAATAAATTGCAACTTGGCATTACTTGTCAAAATGCCAATAATTTCTATCCTTGCACTTGAAATTGATTTAGCCTGAAACCATTATCTTCATACAACCCCCAAACCATATTGCAGCATAACTTGGCAGATCGTGTCAGCTGTCTTAGTGATCAATTGCAGCCTCAAAACCTTCTGCTAGGGGCAAATCAATTGTGCAACAATTTATATCAATTATTTAGAGTAGTGGAATGGCTAGAATACTGGACTTTTGAAAATAGTATTGAATAGCTAGAACCCGTAAAGTAGGGCTTTATTGCATAAGAAAAATAACAACTTTTCAAAACTTAAACAAACAATATTTAAAAATATGGATAAATTATAAAAATATAAATATTTATTGAGACAGAGTATTCAAATTTTGATATCAGCATTCTTCCACTGTATTCAATCAATACTGAGTCTACAACTCTGTAACCCACAATACATCAAAATGCAAAAGCTGAAACAAGATAGTTTCTTTCTTTCTCATGTAATAATAAGGAGATGATGAGAGCAGGCTCTTAAAACAGCCCTACATCATGAGGTCATTCAGAGACTCAGATTTCCTCTGTCTCACTGAGTTACTTCCCCTGAGAGGCTTGTCTTCACCTGCATCTGGTCAAGAATTATGATGATTCTTTTCCCTGACCATAGACCACATTCCTAAGATTGATTACCTGGACTTTGGAATTAGTTTATTGTATTTTTCACCTAACTGTGGCCATTGTCGCTTCACCAAAGCACTGGGAAAGATATTGATGAATGGTGCTCTATGTCTACTAAGAACAAAGGCAGGAGATGCTGCCAGTGAAGTGGGCTTCTGGGTTCAATAGAGATGATTCAATCCTAAATTGCTAGTGACATTTAGCCACAAGAGACAAGATGAGTGTGGTCACCATAGTAGATTACAGGGCCAAACAGATAACCCTTTAGTTTGACTTATAAGAATCTTTATGGGTTGTTCATGGCATTTACTGGACTAAAGCAGATGGGAAGCATCTTAATATTTTATTTAATATTATTAACAGAAAAGTACTTTTGATCTGGTAGTGTTTCCCCTGCCATTAAATACATACTTGGAATAGAATTTCTACATTAGAAATAGAATCTGTGCATTCAGGGCTAAAATTGAAGAAAAAGTCAAAGAGTGTCCCTAAACTATTTTTATAATAATAGGAAGATATTTCTCACCTTTTCTCTGTTGACATTTTCACTGATGGTACAAAACAATCTTGAATAAAACTGTTAGAACCTTAGCAAAAGTCAGGGCAGTCATATCAAACTGTACTAGTAGTACTTGTTCACTGAATGTACTTATTAGACAAAAAACAAAAAACAAAAAAAACCATCCAGTTTCACTTAATAATGCCATTAGTCAAGTGGTAAAACATTTTATTTTTATTAAATCATAACCCTTGAATACATATATTTTACTATCCTCATGACAAAATTGGAAGTATGATAAAGGAAGCATTTTTGTTGCACTCTGAAGTCTGATGATTGTCTGGAGGAAAAACAGACAATTGTGAGCTAAACTAGCCACTTTACTTTTTTATGGGATACCCTTTAACATCCAAGAATGATGAAAAGACAAACTATGATTATCCAGGTATGAAAACCAATAAAGATAAAAAGAAGAGTTAAAAATGACAATATTTGTTTTCAATGTGTGTATGTAAGTGTGTGTGTGTATGTGTGTGTGTGGTTAATGATAACTGAGTGTGACTCCCCACTTTCAGCAGTATAAAGGGCATATTGATAATTGCACTGAAGTGCTGCACATTTAGCGGTCTTTATTATGTGACCACACTACACCAGAATAGAGCCCGGCCTTTGTGAGATGTGCATCACTAAAACCTCGCACCATATTGATTTATATATTACATATACTCCATAATTTAAGAGTTTAAAGTTATCCACTAGCTTTTATTTTGATGTGGAAAACAGTACTAGAGATAGATAATGGTATACTAGACTTTTCATTTTATAGATGAAACAGCTGGTGCTCAGAAAAGTAAAGTAAAATGATTTCCTTAAGGAGACTCAGCAGCACAATTAGAATTCTATGTCAGGACCACTAACTAATAGGACTAGTTTATATGATCATTTGTTGTAAGTGTTTAATTAAATGGTTACATACCATGTGTAGTACAGAGGAGTAAAAAAAAGGAATTAAAAAAAAGCAAATGTCTAAACTTTCCTATTTGGATCACTGTACTACAAAATATGAGCATCTACTTTCTAGTGTCCATATGTTGAAAGCTTAACTTAATAAAACTTACAATTAGAATGGAAACTAGAAATTGTAATAATTGAGGAAGTGCAATGTTTCATTCAAAGCTCTGTTCTGAATTGGAGCTTATAGAGCGAATGGTGGAGAATATGACAGGTGTTCAGAAGAAAAACTAATCACTCAGAGTTAGTGCAGTTGAGAACAAATTACTCAGACTCCTCCTTGAAGAATGGAAGCTACAATACACATTGGTTTTGGGTATGAGGTTGACACAACCCAAACAAGTGTAATGTAATGAAGAATGATGAAAGTTGGGGAGATGCAGAGTAGTTTTGGGTTCTAATGGCAATGGTCTGAATTTTTGTGCCCTCTCCACCCCCAACATTCATATATTGAAATCCTAACGTCCAATGTGACGGTATTAGGATGTGGGGACTTTGTGGGTAATTAGGTCATGAGGGTGAGGTGAAGCCCTCATAAGTGATATTAGGGCCCATGCCAGAAAGCTCTTTCTTGCCCCCTTTCCTCACACCAGTGATATAAATTGTGAATATTTAAAAAATATATATATGTAAGCAATAAAAAAACATAGCTAGTGTTTTCCCTGATAAAGAAGTGATTCTTGAGGAAGAACCAAGATGGTGAATGAGAAAAGCCACCAGTAAGAGTGTCTCTGCAAAAAAGACAGATTTTAGAATAAAGTGAAAAAAAATAAACTAGCAGAAAAACACAGATTGGGTGAGGGTCGGAAGAAAGGGTGCCTGAAACTACAGGAGACTCCATGGGAAGACATTGCAGAGGAGAACTGGAAGGAGAAAGGTCCTCAAGAGGCTTGGAGACCAGCTACAAGGGTAGGTGAAACAGATAATTCTCCCCTCCCTTACATCTCTGACAGTTAGTGGGCTTCTGAGCGGTTGGAGAGACCTGCTGACACCATCCAAGAGATGGTCATCAGTGAGCTGTGGCCTCTTGCAGACATGGCGCTGGGCTCCCAGTTCTCTCAGCGCACCTCTCCCCGCGCAGACCAGAGTCTATTGGCAGACGCCATATTGCTCCATTCTCTCCTTCCTCTTCCCTACCTGGGATGCCCAGAGAGACAATTTAGCCACCACACGGAAGCATCTCCAAGGAATGGGGCCTTTGCTTTTGGGGCCCTGCAGCAGACTGATGGGCACTCAGATTGCGAGCTTCAACAGGTGCTGCTTGCCTGGTGATTCCAGGAGAGTGGGGAAAATCCTGAGGTGGAGTGAAATTGATCCAGCTTGGGCACCCCATAGGAGATTCAAGACCAGCACCCCTCCCCCTGGAAGGGTCAGGGATTGATCTCCAGGGCCCAGGGGATAGGCCTGCAGACCAGATCCTGTACACCCAGGTCATGATCACACTTTCCCTGGGCACAGAAGGGAGATCTATGAAAGAGCTTACTGAAGAATGTGTGCCTTCAGGGGCGGATCAGCATGCCTGAACAGCAACCCTCCTCCTAAAAGAGAGCTGTGCACCCAGCTAAGGGAGCAATACTGGGTAGGGAACCTCCCAGGCCACATCACAGCCAGGGGAGATCCATTGGCATGAGGTCCCGCTTGCTGGCAGAGGCCTGGGAGAGGCCACAGGGAGGGGAAGGCTGGAGGGGAGTGAGACCTGCTCCAGAGTGCGGGTCTCCAACAGGCCCACTCCCCAAGCCCAGACTTTCAGCAGAATGGAGCCATTTCAGCCTCTCCCAGCAGTTTTGCACAGAAGCAAAGAACAGAACCTTGATCCCTGCTAATAGCAGTTGTGGAGCTGGAGGGCTGGCTTACCGAACCCAGCCCCACCCAGGTTCACTCCCAGACCTGCCCCCACTGAGGTGGAGAATAAGGACACACGTGGAAGTCCCAGGGCCCCACCCACCACCCGAGACACAAGAAGACCTCTCCAGAGGAACAAGAGCTGGCTACAGGACCCAAAAACAGCACTGCAGCTCACTCCTTCCAGCAAATGTCACCTACTGACAGGGAGTCATTCTGCAAACCCTTTTACTGCACTCCTGATTCATCATAAAGGTTGTGGTCGAATCTCACCAACAAACACCACTTGCTGGCTCATTATCCAAAAGAAAATCTAAGGCATGTCATTATCCAAAAGAAAATCTAAGGGCAAAAAGCAACAACTGATCCAGATGGGAAGGAACCAGCGAAAGAACTCTGGAAGTATGAAAAATCAAATGGAAAGCAAACCCCCAAAGAGGAACAACAGCTCCCTAGTAATTGACATTAGCCCGCTTCCCCTCCGAGATGCAAAGGAGGGGAAAATTATCTGTTCCACCTACCCTTGTCGCTGGTCTTCAAGACTCTCAGGGACCTTTCTCCTTCCAGTTCTCCTCTAAAATGTCTTCCTGTGGAGTCTCCTGTAGTTTCAGGCACCCTTCCTCCCGACCCTCACCCAATCTATGTTTTTGTGCTAGTTTATTTTTTTCACTTTCAGGGGCAGATCAGCACTAAAATGACAGAAGAATTTCAAACACGGCTTGTAAGAAAACGCAATGATATACATGAAAAAATGGATAGCCAACACAAAGAAACCACAAAAAAAATTCATGACTTGGAAGAAAAATTCACTAAAGAAATTGAAATATTAAAGAAAAATCAAACCAATCTCCTGGAAATGAAGGACTTATTCAGGGAACTACAAAACACAGTGGAAAGCCTCAAGAACAGGGTAGATCAAACAGAAGAAAGAATCTCAGAGATTGAAGACAACTTCTTCCAATTAAATAAGTCAGTTGCAGAGACCAAGCAGAAAATTAAGAGAAAAGAAATAAGGCTACAAGAAATGTGGGATTATGTGAAAAAACCGAACCTGAGGGTGATAGGGATTCCGGAAGGTGAAGAAGAAAACATTCAAGGGCTGGATAAGGGCTGGATAAGCTATTTGAAGAATTAATAGAAGAGAATTTCCCAGGCCTTCCTAAAAATCTAGATATACAGAGACAAGAAGCTCAACAGACCCCAGGGAGATTCAATGCAAATAGCAAGATGCCACATCATGCAGTCATCAGATTGACCAAAATAGCCACTAAAGAGGCCTTTCTATGAGTTGTAAGGTGAAAGAAACAAGTAACATACAAAGGAAAGCCCATCAGAATAACTCCAGATTTCTCAACAGAAACCCTACAAGCAAGAAGAGACTGGGGCCCCATTCTCACTCTTCTGAAGCAGATCAATGCCCAGCCTAGAATCTTGCACGCTCCTCCTATATGAAGGAGAAATAAAGACATTCTCAGACAAGCAAAGACTGAGGGAATTGACCAAGACAAGACCAGCTCTCCAAGAAGTACTCAAAACAGAATTACACAAGGATCAGCATAATAAACACTCTCGAATATAAAGCCACTCAAAAGTTAAGGATCAAAGACTAGGTTCCACAATGGCTCAAGGGAGAAAGCAAAGCAACAAAATGCAACCCAACAGAATGAACAATAATTCACACCACTTATCAGTTCCCTCAATAAATGTGAATGGCTTGAACTCCCCTCTCAAGAGACATAGGCTGGCCGAATGGATAAAAAAAAAAAAAAACAAGCCAAGCATCTGCTGTCTCCAGGAAATGTGTCTAACCTGCAAGGATGCATTTACATTCAAGGTAAAGGGGTGGAAATCAATATTTAAAGCAAATAGAAGCCAAAAGAAGGCTGGTGTGGCAGTTTTGATCTCAGATAACTTAGTTTTTAAATCAACAAAAGTAATGAAAGACAGAGAGGGTCACTATATAATGGTGACTAGTACCATTCAACAAGAAGACATAACAATTCTAAATCTGTATGCACCCAACTTACGTGCACCCAGATTCATAAAGCAAACTCTACTTGCTCTAAACAAATGGATAAATAGCAACACCATAATAGTTGGAGACCTCAACACCGCACTGACAGCACAGGACAGATCCTCCAAATACAAAATTAACAAAGAAATAATGGACTGAAACAGAACTCTAGAACAAATGGGCCTGCTGATATTTACAGGACATTCTACCCAAAAACCACTGAATATACATTCTTTTCATCAGCTCATGGGACATTCTCTAAGATTGACCATACTCTAGGACACAAGCATGTCTCAAAAAATTTAAAAAAATAGAAATCATAACATGCATCTTCTCAGATCACAGTGGAATAAAAATAGAAATCAACCTCAACAGAAACTCTCAT